>BMAO01027419.1:0-76480 GCA_019973975.1 Trichonephila clavata
AATTATTTATTTGTTTTAACGTCATCTGGTAATTTTTAAGATAACAATTGCTCTCTCTCTCTCTCTCTCTCTCTCTCTCTCTCTCAGTACACTACCCAATTCTTCGAATCCATTTGTTGGAATTCCACTTCCCAAATAATTATATTGCTGCATCATTAGATGAGAAAATTGCTGGGAACTTAATCTTAATACTAAATACAAACACTAATGAGCATAATGAAGAAAATTTATTTATAATTAGATAATTTAAGTATGCGTTCATTAAGTTAAATGCTTTAGATTTCAGTGTTTCTAATCTATATCTTAAAAATCTTGAAATCCTTTAAATTAAGATACCATTAAATATTTATGTATTTTTCAAAAAGAGATTTTGCTAGTTTGGAAATTGTGTTTCTTATTATACCAATTCAATCGCATGCATTCATTATTTTTTTAAAAAAAATATTTGTTTCCACATTTTTTGCAAGTAAGTACAAGGGGTACATACTTAGCTATAATTAAGACAAAAGTCTTATTTTAAAGTACAGCAACTTGCCAAGTATTTTTTTTCTAAGAGGAAATCATTTGAAATATTTACGAATCAAATCTTTAACATTGAGTTTAATTGTGAAATATCTTTAATTAGCTGTTGAAAAAATTTAAAGACAATTTACAGCAACTAGTCGGAAGCCAAGAAATTATCATTTTAATTTACTTAAACTTTGCTGTGTTTATACCTGGGCCAATCATTTTTCATTATTCTAAAGTACATCTTACATTAAAAAATTGCATATAGTTAATGTATTTTTTGTATTTTTAATTAAATCAGGGATTTGTATTTTTTTTTAATTTAAGTTTTTGAAAATGGACATTACTAATGTTTTTTCTGATGAATATTCCTTTCAGGAAATATTCAACTTTAAAGATAGGCAATTAATTCATAAATGTTTATTTTTTTTAATTTAAATGTTTAGTCCTTTATTATAACTAAAATAAATTAATAATATAGAAATATTGCCCTATTTAAACCTCTCCCAACTTTCATATTTTGTGATAATATTTTGCATTTAATATTTATTGGTTAATTATTCGCTCACTCCTAAATATGTAAAGGATTTCTGAAAATATCATCTGATTAAGAAACATATTTTTATGTTATGAGTGACATTTCGTCGAACGTCAATTCATTTCACTTTCAGTACTTCTTTCGAATTTCGATTTATAAGGGACATTCAAATGAAACCCGGAGTGGAAATTAACAGTACCCATTTTATTAACTCAAAAATGTTGTTATACATAGTACACATACTCAAAAATAGTCACCAAAACTTTTGGCACGTTTATCCCATTGCGATACCAGCCGGTCGATTCCATCTTTAAAGAAGCTAGTAGGCTGCAGTCGGATCCAGGCTTGGACCCAGTCACACATTCCACCATCCGTTGTGAAACCATAGCTCGTTTTAGAGGTCCAAAAACATGAAAGTCACACCGTGAAAGGTCTGGACTGTACGATCTACGGTAAAGTCTTCACTTCCGTAATTATTTCCGGTGTGATGACGCGATGAGCCTGTCCAGGTTGAGCATCGTCTTCCAGTAACTCATGCCCCTTCAGGAATCTTTTGCGCCATTCCACAACACTTGACCGACACAGATTGTACACACCGTACACAGCCTTCATCCGTCGATGCATTTCATGGCCTCTGCAGCTAAAAATCAAATCACTGCTTTTTGTTTCTTCTTACTTGCCTGCATATTCAGTAGTGGATGATAACTTGTGTAACCATCTTTTATTCGGCGGGAAACCACACTGTCGCTATGAAAAGTGAAACGTTGCGCATGCGTCAGTATCTCTACCAACAGATGGTGCCATCATACACACAGTTACATGGTGCCCCCTTACGCGTAAAGCAAAGTTGGACGCACTGACCAGGTTTCATTTGAAAGAACCTTATATAATAACATGAACTTAATGAACTTATTTAATGACCAATCACGTTTCTTTTTCATCTGTGAAATAATATCCTTTTCTGTGTGTAAGTACAAAAGACTTATTATACCTTCTACTTATTGTAAAAACACTTAACAGAATCATTAATTAAATGAAAAGTATGCTATACCTTGCTACTTTTATCAGCCACTTAATGTTTCCTTTGTTGGTCAATTATTTTGTATCGATATCTTTTGATCGGTATAATGTATTATACCTTCGACCTATCTCGCCAAGAGAAAGGACGTCGTCAATTCAAAAAAATGTCGCCAAATGCTATCATCGTTCTTATTGCTATATTCGAACGTGCGCGGGAATGGTCTTTTCTTTAGGCCAGCGTTTCTCAAACTGTGGGGCGTGTCCCCTAGGGAGCTTGATAAATCTACGAAGGGCATAATGAAAAGCCGAGAACAAAAGATAATTTTAAAATTATTAATTTACGAAAGTATATAAACAAACAAAATACATTCTCACATAAGAAATAAAAATGTATCACTGCTGCCCAATGCATTTTATAATTAATTTAGCAATACAAAGTTAAGATCAAATTTAATAGTTACCATTGACCCCATGGGATTGTCATATATAAATTATATTACAAAAATTAACACTTATGCTTCCGTTTTTCACGTACGTGATGTATTGGGGGGGGGGGAGGAATAAATAAGCAAATCCTCTGAAATAAGTAAAACCTTCGCAAACACTGTCAAGGTATTCTAATTGCATCCCAAAACCTTTGAAATAATTTTATGAACAGCAGTGCACAGAATAGATCTTACTTCGGAAAGACGTATACATACGTCCTGCGCAATTAACGCTTTTGCTAAGCAAGACGTTGATATACGCCGTTGGCACTTAAGAGTTTAAAGTTGTATTGTAGCCTTATAGCGTCATTGTATAGTATTATTGAATTCTATATATTGTTATTGTATGGAGGGGGCGCGATGAAAATTATGGTTGAATATTGGGTCGCAAATATTGGAAGTTTGAGAAGCACTACTTTAGGCTGTATATCAAGACGGCTATTGATTTGAAGAAATTGGTCAAAGCTATAACACGTAAGTACCCTTTGGCCATTCAGAATACCTCCATTGAATACATGCAACTCGATGAAAACTGAAAAAATCCGACTACATTTTTTCCACGACATTTACATGCCTATTTTTCTACTATTTTGGATTCATGGTAATTGATTGCTTGCTCCCTCCAGATTAGAACACTACGAGAATCACTTTCTAAAATGAAATCTAGTTTTATGTGTAAGAAGAACCGATTTCCATTCAATCCTTGTTCAATCAATATGTACTCTAGCCCAATTGAACTGAGCCCTTCTATGTATTCTATTTAATCTGACACACCTAATAAATTTCTTTGCAAATATTCCTTCACTGAGGAGACACAGGCGGATCGTTTATAGCCGAAATTCTTCTTCCAGTAGTAAAAGAGCTGCAGTGATCTGAGATACATTAATGTTTCTGTTTCTTTCCATGGAAAGAGATAAAAAATGTTTCTTGAGATTTCTTGTAATACGAGAGTGACCTGGTACACACCTTTTGAAACTAAATTATTTTTTTATTTTTCTCCTGCTTATTATTGTCATTAACGTATGATGCTTTGCAAAATAATTACCGAAAAAAAATAAATTATCTAATTTATTTTTGAACTGTTCCTTCAATTTTAATTGAGGTGTTTTTCTTTTTTAAGCGCATTAACTTCAGGCTAATTGATTGTATTTCTTCTTAGAACATGATAGAAACTTTAATTCTTACAATTTTTTCCAACATTTCGAATGCAGATAAAAAATATTCTACGAACCTCTATTTTTTTCCTTTTCTGATTTTAAACCTCGTATTTATCTTTTTATTTAAAAAGTATCTAAGAAGACTTTCTTTAACAGACCTTAATTTTATTATCTTACCATCAATTTTGAGAAAAATAAGGTTTTCGAAGAATTTATACTCCTTGCCTTATTAAATTGCTCCTTTTTCACGTTTTTTTTTCTTTTCACATTGTAGACTTTAAATCTTTTTTTAAGTATAAAAACTATAAATTAAAAAAGCAAGCATTTTCTTAGTAATAAAAAAGGATACATAAAAATTAGTTACATAGCTCACAAAAATAAACCCAAAGCTCGTATAAAATACATTTTTCATTAGATGTCCTTTGCTCTTTTAAATCTGCATATATAGTAACTGAACTCTTTTTTAAAAAAAAATAATATTTTACTTGGTGCAAATAACTATTGAGATATAATATTAAATGGGTGAAGTTCGAGGTATAATAAAAGCTAAGGAGTTTTTCTTTTTCTTTTTAGTAAATATCGAAAAAATAACGTCTTTTATAAAATGTTTTACATTTTTTTTCTCGTCACATTATTATTTTCATTGTATTTTATTTTTTTGAGAACTATGCGCCAAAGTCATGCAAAGAAATTCACCTCCCATTCCCTTCATAAAGACAAAAAATATGCAAAAAAATATATAAAAAAATTATAAATATATATATAAACTTACTGTGAAGTTTATAAAATTGTATAAAGATTTCCAATTTACGTTCTCTTTTTTTTTTCTAAATAGAAATGAAATTCCATTCCACACATATAGTCTAAAATTCCTTGTCTTTTTGATTTATCTGTTTCTGAATGCTATATTTAAATGCTAGTGTGCGCTTATGAGCACACGATAGAAGTGAAAACTTCTGATTTATTCTCAGCAAGGGAATCCAATTGCTTGGATGTGTTTTTTTAAGACATTTTCGAATGCGGGGGTAAAGTAGTTGCCTTTTTCGTACCCATTCATCGGTAGATTTGTTTATTTCATCAATTTTCTGTAGAGGACAATGTTTAAATAATCATAGAAGTATTACGATTAAAATGTCAATTAGTCTAATTATTTAAAAATATTTATATGTAAATAACTTATGTCAGCATTTCTCAAACTGGGGGGAGGGGGGAAGGACAAGCAATTCGAAAAATTTAAAATAATAGATTTAAAATAATTATCAATTTATTGAAAGGAAGAAAAACAAAATACATACATTCTAACATAAAAACCACATACATGTTATAATATACACTGGTGTCAAAAAGTTAAGCTTAATTGATAATTATGTGAATAAAGAAGGAACTGTAAATCAGAATGGTGGGAAACGTGATATGTGAGTGTAAAATGGTTATAAAATAAGGAAACAAATCAAAAGAATGATAATAATTAATTTTATTATCTAAAGAAGCAGTTACGCATCATTCGGTGTCCACCCGTTCCATTAGACACCGTTTGCAGCATAGTGAAATGTCCGCAAGGCGTCCATTAATTCGTTTACCCTGGACTGGGAACCACAGACGATTGCGCCGCCAATAGTGCGATGAATGGTGGAGATGGACAACGGAATAGAACGCCATTGTGTTTACTGACGAATCTTGCTTCTGCCTGCAGCATCACGATGTTCGAATTCAAGTTTGGAGACACCTTGGTGAGAGGCTGCTAAGCTGTTGTATTATGCATCGCCGCACTGGTTCTGACCCAGTATCATGGTTAGGGTTGGTATTGAATTTCTCTACCGCCTCCCTCTAGTACGTATTGTCAGTACACTCTGAGCCAGCTATGACACAATAAGCCGGTACACAGCCAGCACTACATCTCTGAGGTGTTGTCCCCATATTGGAATTATCCCCATTAAAATCCACCCATATTTTCAGTATCAAATTTTGAAATTATATAACATGTTTCCCATACAAGTAGATTCCGATTATTAATATCCCCCCCACCACCAATATAACTTTGATCCACCCTCAGAAGTAAGTATAACCGCCAATTCTAGAAGTCAATCTCCACCCGATCAACAGCTTGCATCAAGGCCAGAGGTGGGTCAATGCATGCATTGAAGATTTCTTTCTTTTTGATCTTGTAGCTATATTTTCGGAATAAAACTTTCAATATTTTTTAATACTGTTAGTTTTTCGTTTTAATGCATGTATGTCACCTATCAATTTTTCTCCTATTCTGATCTCAGTGTATGGATTTGTATGTTACAAAGTGTGCAGTAATACCCAAAACTTACGCATTAGGTGGGACCGAGTGATAATCGAGTAAGTGGAATTCGCGTAAATTGGGGTATGATTTTGTATATATATACAAGGGGTGATCAAATGAAAAGGTACGAAACGACATAAAAATGAAACAGTTAAATATTTGCATATTCCGCCAAGGGACAATGTAGCGAGACATCTCGGGAGGCCATTGGAGACTTTGACTGGGATCGGATCATGCGCGGGTGCCCGCATGCGCAGGAGAGAGCAAAGGCTCTTATAAAAAGCGGCGTCCAAATGATGCGAGCACAGAATTACTCGAGCACAGAAAAAGATTAACTCCGATGTGTACTGTGAGACACTCCGACGCCTACGCAGGTCCATCAAGAACAAAAGACCGGGGCTTCTCACGGAGGGTGTGGTTCTGCTTCATGATAACGCGCGTCCACACGTCTCCAGAGTCACACAAATGGAACTGGACAAGTTCCAATGGGAACGTTGGACCATCCGTCCACAGTCGACATATCACCCTGCGATTTCCATGTGTTGGTCCACTGAAGAAACACCTGAAAGGAAAGCGCTTCAACTCGGACGCGTACTCATGGACACTGTGAAGGACTGGGTCTCGTCACAGCCACAGGAATTCTGGGAACAAGGAATCCTGCGGCTTGTTCATCAGTGGGATCGTTGTGCTCAGGCCTATGGTGTATATTTTGAATAAAGTCTATATTTGTACCCACCGTGTCGTTTTGTACCTTTTCATTTGATCACCTCTTGTATAGATATATATATATTGTATTTGTGTGTTTTGGGTTGGAAATGAAAGGAAATAATAATTAGAAAAAAAGAATGCCTAATAAAATCTTAGATAACTTACAAACAAAATCATGAGCAGAAATTATTTGTATGTAGAAGGTTTCGTAAAATCTAACGAAGTAGTCTGCTGGCTTTAAGATTTTGTTTTCTACATCACTATTTCCTCATAGTATGCTAATATTTTTTTTATTTCTTGTTTTGGAAAAAATGTTCTCATCATCCGAGTCTATATTTTCTAAAATTTGAAATCCTTTTTTTTTTCATTTAAACTGAGGCCTTCGATCCAATTCCAAGCTACATTTGATCTCATGATTCAACTGGATCTAAAGACTCAAGTTCTTCAAAGTCTTTCTCTTTCTCAAGTATCTCTATGAGCTCATCGATTGTCAATTCCTGGATTGTGGGAATTCAGCAGTTCTTGAATGTTATCACTATCCATTTTTAAATATATTTGCCTACCAAGATCGACAACTTCTTCAATCACACAACCAATTTTACCAATTTTTTTTCACAAACAAATGATCAACCTACGAGGTTTGAAAATCGCGTAACTCCGGGTTCGCGGAAGTAGAGGGGTAGTGGATATATGTCAAGATATTACTGTATTTAAAACTCCAAAGCACGCAGAAAAAGCCATAAATTTTCCACTATCATAATACCACAAAGTATCAAAAAGCAAAAAGTAAATAAATTCATACCATAAAGAAAATTGTCAACACCGTAAACAACCGGTGAAATATACATGACGTAAAGATTATTGAAGTAGTCTCTAGTTACACTGCATGTAACGTATGTCGGTAATATTATAGAGAAAGGGCAGGTGTCTTGAGGAAAAGACGTCTTTCCATAAATATAGAGGGCTCGCTTCAACAATGTAAGCATAAACAGCATCATCGCAGTAAATATTTATTCCAACCGATACTTTCACCCTGTTTAAAATAAAAGCGAGAAGTACTTTTCATAAATCAACAAGGGCATTTCCGAACTAACACGACGGTGCGTGAATGCAAAACGCTGTTTATTTAAGCAGTGGTAAATATTTGGATACATTTATGGATCTTGTAACCAAATCTACTGTTCACTTTGCCTTCAATGTGCACTACAGTTTAAAAACGGATACTTTTTTAAATGCTTCGTTTATTAGTTTCTATGAAATATTTTACAAGCGGCATTGTATTTGATAAAACACAAACCAAAGTATAGTACGATATATTAAGGTATTCAGACAATAAATTCGAGTTCTTTATTTTTCTCGTTATAAAAAATATAGGAGTTCAAAATAATTCTCGCAATGAGTCAAGAGTTGAAGTGTTATTAAAATTATCACATAGACAAAAAACTGAATTGTGCAAATAATATTCTTGAAAATAGTAATGCAGTAAAAATAGTATTAGTAATGCAGTCCTATTTCGGTACAAAAATTTGAATATTTCCTTAAATACTTTACTTAGATTAAGGAAGTTTTTAAAGAAAAATTATATTTAGTATAAATTCATAAAAGTGATTAAAATATGAATATACATGAAGATAATCATGTTTTAATTAGAAACAATCTATTTTTCTATTTTAAATGTGTTTATGCAAAAAAAATAATAACTTAAAATTTGGAATATTATATAAACTGAAATAAGGTTATACAAAAGAGTAAAATTAGATTTTCTTATAAAGGTATTCTTAAAAACGAATTTTTTAAAAAAAAAATAGATAGTATAACTATAGCTGTATTGTTGTTGTCGTGTTTTTCCCGAAGGGAAGGAATGCAAGTTGCCAGAGTCTGAGACAGGTTGGAATTCTACACGATACATAGCGACACCACCTAGCTCCACCTCCACAATTTAGGCATGGAACTAGAGGGGAGGAAAATATTCTCCAGCCCCCTGCACCTATGGTTTCTGCTACGACCACCTCCAAGACTTTCCGACCCACTGATTTAACTTACAATACTCCGTGTGTACTCGGATGGTATTTGGTGGCATCGGACATCGAAACCAGGCCTACCGGACTGGAGTCCGATGCTCTAACCACTAGGTTACCCATGGCCCTTATAACTATAGATAAATAATTAGAGTAACATAAATATATTTATGTATATCTATATTTAATTAAAAGAAACTCAAATTATTGGTCAGCATGAATAAGCTATGAAAAATAATTCAATAAATCAACTAAAGTACAGTGTTTTTAATATTTATGGAACTTACACAAATGAACACCACAAAAGAAAATTTTAAGATAATAAGCGATTATAATTAAATTTTAACCGAGTAATTCGATAAGTGAATCAGAAAAAAATCAAGAAATGAAAAATGTACAAAATAGTCTAAAACAAATATATGTTTCCTCTTAGAAATTAATTTTCCTTCTGTATTTTTATTTATTATTGTAAACATTCACATCATACTTAAAAATCCAAAAGTGGTTGTTTCTTTCCATGTATTTTTAGTATTTTTAAAAGCAAGAACTCATAAAAAAAATTTTTTAAAAATTCTAATTAATCCAAGCCAATGAAACCCATATTTAGGCTTAACACAGGGGAACTTCAAAAGTGTCTAGTATTTCAACAAAGAATTTTAATTAGCAATTTCCCAGACCTGAATTGACTCAGTCGAACATCTTAAGGCAGAAATGGGTAAATAGCGGACCACGAATAGCTTTTTTTGTCACCCTCCAAGGCAGTAAGAAAATCTAATATACAGAAAATTTTCTTTATATTTGGGTTAACAAATATTTGTGTGAGCAGTTTTACTTGTATGAAGATCAAGAAGATTAATACAGAAGTTTATTAGTTGGAATTAACATCCAGGTCGTGATGAGAATTTGAACAAATAGTAATATTTCATTGTGAAGATAAGGCATGGCTGACGCATCACAGCGTTTCATTTTGTTTACGGCAACCCTTCACCTTCACAGCTTCTTGAAGAATTTAGCGAAACGGTTGTGACGGATCTATACGCATCCTTCTATTAACCTTCTTGGGAAATCTTTGGGCGATGAATGACAACAACCCTTTTTGAAGAAGAAACCGTGATATTCAGATTAGGTCAGTTATATATAGTATAGGTTTGCTTGCTAGAAATATAGATAGAGGGGAATAGATGATAAGACGAACTTGCATGGAGATTGAAATATTAAGAAGTTGAAGATAAGGAAAGATATCGCCGATCAGGTGTTAGTTATATTGATAGCGCATTTCGGGCTTTAAATTGTTAAAAAAATTTAAGTGACGATTGGTCACACAGCTACAGTGTAAATCAAATATTAGAGTAGTGGATTGATCCATAAAAAAGGTGGATCAATTGATTAGAAGTCTTCTCAGAATTCGAGACTTTCGTAACAAAATTCTCCCTGCTCTTTCCTGGGAACATCTCACCCTATCTGATTAATTGAATTGTGTCTGTGATAATTAGTGTGATGAATAAATAGTTAAAATGTATTATGTAGAGACGTCCTTTACTTCCTCCCGCACCTTTAGCCGGGTCCGAGAGTAGGTATAGAATGTTACACGGTTGTTCCAAATATGCGTTTATGATAAGGCCTTAAAATTAAATGGGCTTGCATCTATAGCAGTGTCTCTCAAACTCTGAATATTAGCGACCCAATATTCAGTCAAAATTTTAATGACCCCCCCCTCCTTCCATACAATAATAATGTATTGAATTCAATAATATGCTTTGACGCTAAAGCTACAATGCAACTTCAACATCTTACTTAGCCCTGACGTATATATACGTCTCGCTAACCAAAACGATAATTGTCCCGGATGTATATATACGTCTTTCCGAAGTACGATCTTTTCTGTGCACTGCTATCCAAAAAATTATTCCGAAGGCTTTGGAATGCAATAAAAGGACCTTGACAGTGTTTATGAAGGATTTACTTATTTCATATGATATGCTTATTTATCCCTTTTCTCACCCCCATAAATCACATTGGTGCGCCTACGTGGTAAAAGGTGGCATTTGAGAACGATTTGCGTAATTTTTAACTGACAGTTAAGGGATTAATTATAAACCGTACAAATTATCAAGATAAATATTAATTTTGGATATTATTTTTATATGAAATGCCTATAGGGGCACTGGCAATTTTTACACTTGTTCTTATCTTAGTACTGTTAAATTAATTATAAAATAAATTGTGCAGTACCGATACATTTATAAGCGTATTTTTCTTATTTTAAAATGTATTTTGTGTTTGTTTACTTTACATAAATTAATAATTTTCTTAAATAATCTTTTATTTTCGACTTTTCAATATGCTTGCGCCTCCCTCGTAGAGTTATCACGCCCCACAGTTTGAGAAACGCTGGTCTATTGATGATATACAATTAGCACAATAAATAAATTGAACAAAACTGTCCCTATTTAGATTACACTGTCAGTGTCATATTTATTGAGTTCTATGGTACAATTTATAACTATTCTGTGATACAAAATTAACAAATGAATGCAATTATTTTTAAAAGTTACGGCCCTCCAGTATTCTACACTTACACTATGTGGTCCTCGAGCCAAAACAGCGATCGGGCCTGTTGTAAAGGGTTAACTTGATTTGATAAAGAAAATATCGATAATTACGTGGAAGAAAATATCAAATTTGAAACTAGTCGTACATAAGTATCGTTCACTATGTCATCACATATAAAAGCCCATTTCAATGCCGGAGTAAAACAAAATACAGAAATAATAGCATGTTTGGAGAAGTATAAGAAAGTATGGTTTTGACAAAATATATATTACAGGACTACTTATGACAAATATAAAAATAAATCAAAAGAAAACTTAACTTCGTGGTTATACAAAAAGCCTCTTTACGAAACACACATACGTTTTTATTTCGCTATAAATAAGGGTGGGGCTTTTAATAATAAATACAGTCATAACAGCAAAAACAAAGATAATAACACAATAAAGCTCATCGAAGGTTAAATCCCATTATGTAGAAGATCCAGGTGGTATACAAAAAAATAGTATAAACAAGCTGCTAAAAAGCATTTGGGTATAATTTCAGGTTGAAGATGAATAAGAATGAAGTAATATTTTATCAACCAATGCAAGAACTATAGAAGTTATAAATGGATATAAAAATGAAACTACTGATTTAAGTTTACTAACTATGTTAATCATGCTAAAAATACCAAAAATTATTTTAGTTTCGATGCTAACATCAAAAAAGGAATCAAGACTAATTTAAAGGATCAGACAACACTTAATATCATGGCAGCGGAATATAACCTTCTTCTAAAAATTCATTATTAAGTATAACTAGATTCCAAATTCAGAGCATATATTCAAAGAAGTGGTAGATTGTCTTCCCGCTAAATGTACATTTACTTAAAATAGCCCAATTATGAATAATGATATACAGAAACTTCAGTATCAAAGAGAGGGGTGAATTTTCTGTTAATAGAATTGATTATTCAATATGAAACGAGTAACGCATTTCCGATATTAATAAAAGGGATAACATGCTATATCCCTAGAAATCTCGCCATAGTATAGATGACATTATCTTTCATATCTATTCTATTACATCTTCAATTGCCGATAATAAAATTTCCTCAAATAATCCCATGAAAGAACAAAGAAGCTTTATTCAATTCATCTAATGCTATCCGCACAGTTTCAAATTGAGAAGTGATGTTTCAATAGTTCATTAATTGCATTGTTAAGCCTTTCTCTCCATTCGAATAGAAAGCTTTATTTTCTGTTGAGTATTTCTAAGGACTAAGGAGAATTCTGTAACAATTCTGTCATTCGTGTATTTACTATTTTTAATATACAAATTCATCAACTATATTTTCTTTTTTCTTTCCTCGTGAACTTTTTAAAAATCTTGCATTCGTTCGAATTGCCATTTTTCCTGTTGAGACTTCTGTCAAATGTTTTCATAGTGGTTTTCCGCTCTTTTATAAGTTATTTCGAAGTTTTCCTCGTTTCAATCAACCTTCACAAACACAGCGAAATCTTTTACCATTGAAATATTCGTATACTTTGCTGTGGCATTAATCTTATGGACTTATTTAAACCTGTGGTATAAAACTCGTGTATACGGGGGAGGGGATACCAGCTCAGTTGTCGTCCTCCTTACTTGAACGTGGCTCAAAATTATGAATACAGTCCGCAATAAGCTTCGTGTTACTACATAGAGTAACATGAATAATAAACACTCTCTCCAGTGTATACATATTTAAAATCAATTCTATTTTTAAAAGGGTTCTAATATTTCAATTTATCATAAAGAAATATTGAATTATCGTACATACTGTTTATTAGATTCGATGCATTACGTTTTCATCTAAATATTGTATACCTTTAAAAATCCATAATTCTCAAAGTACATGATTTTTATACAAAAATATTTTTTTTAAATTTACATCTATGATTAATCCCATTTTCTTCTAAAACTTGCAGTTTTTTTTTTAAGGTTTACATAAAACTGCATAATATATTGCAATATTTGCCATGCTGATTTCAAAAATAATACCAATTTAAGCAATTATTTATAACTTTATAGCTTTTTTCGTAATTGTGAAATATGTAACTTTTCATAGGATCATATTTTCAAAACTTCTTTGTAGTATAAACATATACAGATTTTTAATCGAAGATATTGCTAGATTACAGAGAAAACAAGTTTAAGAATTTAACAAGAACTTAAAAAAGATAATGAACTGTTGGAAATTACTTTTTACGTGTTTGTTGATGTTACGTAAATCGTAAAGCGATGACGTCATCATATTTCATGTTCCAACTATAGGTGTGTCCTCCTATTTTAATGTCAAAATTTTATTTAGAAATTCAAACAAAATATAGCAATTAGAGGTACAATTTTGTTACAATTTTTTTCTTTTCTAATTAAATAAATATTGTCTTAAATAATAAAAATATTCAATTGGTTTTCATTTAAATTACCAAGTTCTTTTCCTTATTATTGATTTATTTACTTACTGCACGCATTATTTTTACACATGAGTTTTTCATTTAATATTTGTATTTTTATATTTTGTTTTTAGTTTTTTGAATTTTTACTCCTTTTAATTGTACTATTTTTATGCATATATTACCGCAATTATTGTCACAAAAAATCAAACAAAATTCTTACCTAATCAAATAAGCTCTATAAATTTTAAAAATTGGTAAAAAGAAAACTCTCACTGATCTTATTTCTCTACTTATTTATAGAGCATCATTGAGATTCGGGAAAGCAAGCAGTTTATGTAAACTTCTGCGTCGTTCATATATAATTCTCATAAAGAGTAGAGCAGGTAATATATCCATTTTAATTCAACGAAACACTACAATTATATCAACCCACAGAAAATAATATTAACAAAAATCTAAAACACTAAAATTTAACTAAGCCTAAAATTACACCAACAAATTCGAAATCATTTGTCTACTATTTCGAAATCAAAATAGATTGTTCAACTCTCAAGTGTAAAACGAGATATCATTGTTGGTATGAGAGTGTAACCAGATATAACACTATATTTTGAATAGTTATTTTAGCCCTCTCTTTTTAAACTATTCCGATAAACGGTACTTTTCCATTTCGCCTGCTCAAATCTCGCCCAGCAGTCTTTATTGGCGACAACACACAATATATACATAAAAAATGTTATAAATTTAAGCTATCATTGTTTTCATCTACTTTAATTTTGATGTATTATGAAAAAGACGTTACTGATATGAAAAGGTTGCATCTTGTTTTGAAAATGTGGCAATAAAAGGTTACCAGAGCGGGAATATTCCGTCGATTGTATCATTTTTGACGACTTTATTGCTTACACCGGAAAAACGGAAATGTACCAATATACTCAACTTACCATTATGTTTGTCAGGCTTTTATGGATCAACATCCATAGTAATATCCATTGTGGTGTGTCAGAGAATGTGTGTGTGATTATTATTTTCAATAAGAAGAGCATTATATTAAGAGGTCTAAGGACTCTTAAATTGCAAATTTTTCAATTGTTTGATTAAAATATATGTTAAAAACTTAACATTTCTGAGCATTTTGATACCAAAGTTTTGTTGATACTGCGAAAACTTGCGAAGTTATTAAGAAACAACTAGTGAAACTTAAGCAAAAACCCTATCTCTTTCTTATATTTAGCTTCATTTTTCTCGAAATAAAAAATTTTAGCTTGCTCGCAGGATTTCTCAGAAACTATTTATATCAATTTAAAATTTCATTTTCATTTTTTTTTGTTCAAAATAAAGCTCTTCATATTTTATACAACATTTTTCATAGAATTTGTTTTAATTTTAAAATTTTCGCCATAATTATATTTAAAAAATATTTTTTTTCTCTAAATTTCTTTAAAAAATAGTATAACTTCAAAAGCGAATATTTTTATACCAATAAAAATTAATTTTATAAATTTTGATCAATTTTGTACTTTAGAATCCTGCGTGGTGTAAAATACTGATTTTTTTTTCTTAATTTTGAAAAATTGTCCAATTTTCATTTCTTTATAGCTTTTTAAAGTTTTTCTCAAATTCTCTGAAAATTTGAGAAATAATGTGAATACATATTTCTCAAAAAATTCAAAATACATATTTCTCATGTGGCAAAAATTTCAAATGATTGTTTTGTTTTATTGCTAAGTTACATTGGTTTGAAGAAGGATGTGTTTTTTTCGAGTGCAAGGATATCTGATAAGGGTCCTGAGATCTCTTAAGGCTTTGTTAAGAATGATTTATGATGTATCACGCTTTAGTGAGCTATGACTAAATAATAAGAATTAAAACAGTTCTGAGGGATCTCTATGCGTCCTTATACTAATCCTCTTGGAAATTCTTTGGGCCTATCAAAAATAACCAATCTTCACTTAAGAAGAAGGCGTGACATTCAAATTAAGTTTATTATATATAGTTCTAGTTCGCGAGTTTAAGAGGTTAGTGAGTTAGAAAGTGAAGAAGGATAGATAGTAGAAAGTTAGAAGGTTAGTTAACTAAAGATGGCTAGAAGAACTAAGAATATTGCAAAAGGTTAGTAAGGCCTTGTGAGAGATAAAAGGCAGGAAGTTGATATTGATAAATTAAACCATAATTGATTAGAAGACTGCCTACAGTTCAGGTATTGTCACCTTCATATTACGTTTGATATTTAAAGTATTAAAGTGGTTAAGTGGTCACTAATTACATATCCACCGTGTAAAGTAATATTCAGATAGAAGAACTATTATTATAAAGGTTTATTAGATGCATTCTCCCAAAACGCGATTCCCGTCCCCCTCCCTCTGTTGACTGATTGGAACATCCTATTTATTGTGTTGTTTTGAATTGCATTTGAGTCGATTAAAGTGCTAAATAAAATAATTGGAAATTATCGTGTCAAATAATCCTGCACTTCCTTCCACACCTTTAGCTGGGTCATAGAGTAGACGGGAAAAAGGGTTATTACAGAGTTGTGTAGAATAATTTAATTGCATTCTTCTTTCGTTTTAATTTAGCATGGCCACAGTAACTGAGTATATGCCCACGGATTCGTGGTCAGCGTTCTTTTTCTTGAATTGTGTTTTCGAGTCCTTGTGTCTCTAAAAACTGCAATGTAGATAATCACGTTAATGTGTTGCAGAAGTTAAAATAATGTGGTGCTATCTCAAGTCTCAGCACTTGATCAACGTCCACCACCAATAAATAAACAATTAATTCCTGTTAGCTTGCGAATATTTTGATTTTAGTAGATATTTTATTGCACATGAAGAATGCTATGATATTAGAATCTTCCACCGAGGTTGTTTTCTTAAATGCAATTCAAAATAAAACTTTTTCGATTACATGTTTTCAAATAAATTTTATTTAATGTTCAGCTTCTTTGGCAGGTTTTGCCTTATTGTGTATATATATATATATATATATAAAGAGAGAGAGAGAGGAATATTCTATCAATATAACACTTATTTTATCGGATTCCTGAGACTGTATTGCATTACTTCTTGATTGTGAAAATATTTTCAAATATAATCATTTGTATTTCCAGGGGGGGGATGGCATTTTCTGTTTCTTTTTTTAAATATTGAGTGAGGATTTATGAAAGGTGCACTTTTAGCAGCATGGGGTTTCTGAGGACAGACATTGTAATTTTGTACTGAAGCCAAGTTGTGACGGATTTATACGTGTGCTTCCACTAATCCTTTTGGGTATTCTTTTGAGCCAGCAATTTTAATCAATCCTCTCCTAAAAGGAGAAAACGTAATATGCAAATTAAGTTTAAAACATATATTCCTTCTTCGCGTGTTTGAAAGTTAGGGAATTGTGAGTAGATTAGAAGTGAAGTGAATTGGCATTGAAGTGTATACGTAAACAAAAAGTAAGAAAGCCAGAATTTTAGATAACAAGAAAGTCATGAGATATCTAACCAGAAGGGTTAAAGTCAACATGAATTAAATAGAAGACTGCATGAGTTCAGGTACTGTAACCTTAAATTAAGTTGATGTTTAGAGTGTTAAACTAATAATGCGGTCATTAAATACGTAAGCTCTGTGTAAAGTAATATTAAAGGAAGAACCGCAGTATTGAATGTATTCTCCTCAAACGCGAATCTCGTCTCTCTCTCTCTCACTCTATTACTGAATTTAATTATTTTATTTATAGTGTTATTTGTGCTTGAGTTGTTTATAGTGATAAATAAAATAATTCGAATTCATCACATGAAGTATGATCCTTTAGTTCCTTCCACACCTGTAGCTGGGCCACAGGGTAGAAGGGATATAAACACGTTTCAAAGTGACGAGAATGACACCTGAACTACCCTAACCCCACTGTCTAAACTTCCCCACTGAGGCAACGTGAAGATTTTTTTTGTCACGACAGATTTTATGCGTAGCAGTCCCCAAACACGACAAGTCTTAAATGGCTTCAGGACTCGAACCCGGGAATAGAAAACTTTAACAATCAATCCATGACCACTAGACTATCACAACCACTTTTTAAATATGTCTAATTTTAATATTGAATAAATTGAAGTTCGGGTTGTTTATACCTAACAATGTAATGAATAATTTATCAAAGTAATGTATTTCAATTTCAACCAAGGCATTCAAAATATTTTTCCAAGGCATACAATCCTTTAAATAAATATAGAAAAACATAGTTTTTTTTAAACCACTTAATCCTTACTTGAATCTGTTTGAAAAATGTATTTTTCATTTCACTCAAAAATAAATAAGATTTATGTTGCAAATTCCTCACATGGAAAGAAGACTTAAAATATATTTTACATTCAAACGGAGAAATAATAGAATTCTAACATGTCCAACGCAAAAGAAATATTCAGTCAAAGAAAAAGATATGCTGAGAAACTAAGAAAATGTTTCAATAGTTTCATATATATATATATATATATATATATATGTAGTGACAGGCAATTTAAGTATAATCAAGGACAGAATTTTAAAAGATATCATGAGTAAAGGTACTACCTTTAGATTAACAATTTCTAACAACAATAATACTGTTAAAAAACAAATTAATATTAATATATATAAATAATCTTATTACTAAATCTGCAGTTAAATATGGTTTGCCTTTAGAGGGGCATTTGATGAATATAAGTACAATATTTTAAAAGACCTGATGAAATTGAACTATCATTCTAAATCAGTACTTAATTATAAAGATGTAAAAAAGAAGATTTATGATTTACAAAAGAATTTTGTCTTTGTTTACATAGACAAAGTGCCTGGTAATTATGCTATATTTTGTAAATATTTTTACAATAATATGATTAATGAACACTTTTTAAACAACAAATCTTTTAAAAGATTGGAATTGTCAGATAAAGAAATTAATAATCGAATTATTGTTATATATAGAAAATTGGGTGTTTCCATTCATAAGATTAAGTTTCCATATATATTTTTAACACCTAAATTTTTCATAAAAATCCTGTTAAATTTAGAACAGTAACAAATGGTTTTAAAATTTATATCACTGCTGCAGGTAAAATGCTGCCTAATATTATACAAAACTTCATCGATAAGCAATGTAATAAAGCTATAATTAAAAATAGTAAAGATATTATAGATTTTTTTAAAAATAAAAATTTTTATTCAGTTCATAGTTAAGACTTTGAAGATCTGTTTACTTCCATTGATATCAATGATATTTTTAAGGTAATTTTAGAAAATCATAGAAATAATAACCTTCATATTAATTTACATAAATTTAGAACACTAACAGATTTAGTCTTAAAAGAAAACTACATAAATTTTAATGGTTATCTGTACAAACAAACCAAAGGTTTGCCTCAAGGTGGCCCTACTAGCAATAGTTTGGCTAATTTATATTTACACTTTTACGAAAATAATTGTATTATTAATAATGATTATTACAAATTTAGATACATAGATGACCTAATTATTTTTGGTAAAAATAATAATTTTAACAATAATATTACTTTTTATCCGAATTATTTAAAGCTAATTAAAATTAATAGTAATCCAGTAAAACTAATTACTTGGATGTATCATTGTGTATTAAGGACTATAAATTACATAGCATTATTTATAATAAAAGAGATGATTTTAATTTTAAAATTCTTGAAGTGCCTTACTGGAATTCCAACCTATCTATATCAATATATAGAAATATTATTTTCAATTATATTTATCCTAATAACGTATTAGTTAGTGATAAATTTAACATATATTTAAATCTTAATAACTTTATTAAACATTGTATGGAACACGGATACCCTCCTAAATTTATAAAAAGTTACCTAACAGTTAAATAAAAAAACGTTATTAGTTGTACAGTTTATCGATAGATGGCGCCTCTAGCTAAGTAAATGAACAATATTTTACTTTATTAAAAATTAATTGTATATGTCTGGGTGGTACTTTTATTTTCTATAAATTTTAAAATAAAATATAGAGTTTTTAAAAGTGTATATATAGTATTAATGCTATTTTATCAAAACTTAATAATTTTATGCGATACTGTTATTGTCCTTAGCCGGGAAATATGAGTTGCTCACGTGGTAAGTCTTTATCTAATAGTTTTAACCTTGATTTTAAAATATTTTAGTAATTATTACAGGCTATAATATTATCGTTTTACATTAATTGATTATGGTTTTATTTATAATAATAGTTAAACTTCTATAGAAATTTCTTGCTTTCCCTATGGCCCAGAGTATTGGCAAATTCAGGTGAAGGTTGGCTGGCTGAAAAACATTGTTTAAACCTGCAATCCTGGTTCCTAAGGCCAGGAGTTTGCTCTAGTACTTCTGTGGCTAAATCTATTCTATCATGACTATAGTTATGTTAGGTATATAACTCTCTCTATTTTTGTATATTTTTGTTATATATATATATATATATTCGATAAAAATATAATTATAAAGAAGTCTTCGTTTTTTTTCTTTAGTATAAATCTTATTGAACAAACATCAATGCAATAGTCTTAATGAAAAATAAATATAAATATCCCATATGATTAACTTCACTTTGAAGAACTAAAAATAGCTAATACACAGAAGTTTCAAATAATAGAAATAGAAAATATATTGACTTGTTCAATAATCCAATTTAATTTTGATTGATAGTTAAAAGATGTAATGATTTTAAACCCATTTAAATTGTATCAGAATGCATCTAAACTGTTTAAATTGCACTTAAAGCGTTTAAACGGTTTCCTTTTTCTGCACCAATGAACATTTGTGTCCAAATATATAATTAATAACTGCCAGCTGTTCACTACATCACGTGACGTAACATGTAACCTTTTGAACCAATCATATGCCTTGAGTGGCACGTCTTGTGTTAGTGTCAACAAACAGGTCTAACGATTAATAATTTTAAAAAAGTGATGGGAAAGTTTTTATGGACATATGCTTAGCATTCAATAAAAGATATAAGGAATTCAAAGGTGCGGGATCAATTGGTTTAAAGAAAGTTTTCAAGCATTTAATACATTTGCAAGAAAATGATAAAATTATGCTAGGTTATTCGAACTTTTTTTGCTCTATTAAATGAAGTTGGGAGAGGGGGTTTAGAAGTACTGATGAATTACAAAATTAGGAATGTAGAGAGTCATTACACGGTATTAAACTACACATTGAAGAAAGATAAAAACTAGCTATAATAAGTTACACTAATTCGTTGAATAAGAAGAAATATAGAGAAGAAATTAGGATATTACAAGTGAATGACGCTGTTCATGACCCCTAATTCTCAGAAATTTTTACATTGGCCTTGCTTACTGAAAATGTTTAAATTTCTCAGGAAAGGAGAATTTGTGAACAACGGGTCAAGGAATCTTTTAAGATATGCTTTGTGTTATTGCGCGAGTATTCTCACCCAATTAGAACATGAATGCACAGGGAAAAAAAGTGTTTCACTGAGTCATTTCGGTATGAGATGTCTGGGTTTAAAAAACGGTGTACATGGGATAAGACAAAATATGAACACTTTAATTAATCGCTTCGAAATATAGCCTCCCTCTTATCTCCCTCTGTCTGACAAGGTACGTTTTTTGTATTGATCATAATGAAGGAAGGTCAGCGTCATTAACCTTCTGCACCCAAGGTTTTGGGTTCAACCCCGGCCCAAGTCGGTGGATTTTTATGCTACATAAAATCGACAGTGGCCATGTAGTTTGATTATACTGCATGTAAAAGTTCCCTAGAGTGTCTGTTTGGCTTGGGTTATCTCGGCAAAATTAAACCCTAGTACGGTTTCGCATCGCCAGAGCACATGTGCCTTCCTCTGGGGAGAAAACTGGGCTTCAAATTTACCTGAGGCCATTGGTATCCGCCTATATGGTGCTCACTATAAAGACATACCAGCTTCCGGGGAACGTACTTGGTCTACAATGGTAAAACACCAATCCGAAGCCCATTAGATATAAAAAAAATGTTTTTAGGTAATAAATGGCGCTGATTCAACAACAGCGTTTTGCAATTTCGTGCTCAACAGAGTGAGAGAAGGGTGTGTAAGATAAATTGTAAAATGTCTTTTTTGATAAAGCGTTTAAGTTAATTCGGATAGTGATATCAACAACTAAATTTAACTGAATACTGTAAAAATATTAGTTGAAAAAATAGTGTCTTTGTAAAGGGTCTATTAGCGAGCCTACCACTAATCCTCTTGGGGAAAATCTTTTTCTTTCAATATTGTTCAATTGAAAACTTTCTCCCGAAGAAGATGCGGTTTATGTAAATCATGCCTTATATTTAAGCATTAACTTTTAGGTTCGAGATAGAGAGGGATGTTAGGAGTTAGATGACAGAAGTTAGTGATTAATGTATAGTAGTAAATGGCTAGTCAAGAGTGGCTTATAGATTAATTATTTAGTATTTAAGATTGATAATTGATGATTTAGCCAATAAAATATATTTAAATTAGATTAATATCGACTAGAAGTTGAATAGCTGAGACTGGAATTATGAATATATAGAACGTATATTACCAACGTTTCAAAAGCAAGTGATTACATTCATAATTAAATATTAAATATCTCGTCTACTCCCTTTTTCTCCAATACTTATTTATAGGAGCATTTCCAAGCCTTGGCTGTTGAGATTATTAAAGGATTTATAAAATATATTTGTTTAAGGCTGATCTTCATTCTAAATACCAAACATTGACGGATGTGAGGAGACACGTCCATCACAACTTTAAAAAATCAATATGATGACAATAATTAGTTGATTTTGGATTCTAATACCCCAAAACATTAAAAATTCCTATCTATATAACAGTTTTATGATAATTGATCTATCATAATTCCTCTGAATTACCTGATGAGATTATTTCATGGACCCCTTTTTTGCATATTTATATGCTTAAAAATGAATTAAAGCAATGGTATTCTACAAAATGAATGTAAATACTTTTAGATATTTTGAAATTCACTGTACATTCTAACGAGTTGATTCCGTATAAATCAAGAGTTTGTTTTGATATGGTTAGATTGATTGGTTTACCGATCTATTTAGAATAGTTTTTGGTGCCGTTTTGGCTAACTTAATAATTTTAAGCTACAACCATAGAACAAAGACAATACGCTAGATAATATTTCAGACAATAGTAATCTTTGTTTTATATGATGGTTATAGCTTGAAATGGCATTTGAAATACACTCATGTCCATAAATTAAGGATAATGAAGTTCAGGCAAAGAAAAAGACAGAAGCAAAACAAATTTAATTTATTTGTAAAGTCTATTTATTAAACAAAAGGTAAAGAGCAAAAAGGATGCTATATGTTTGACATAATTAATAAAAATTGTGATTTTTACTCCCTGGAGCAAATTTCAAAAAAGAAGCTACTTACAAAAAACAGTATAACATGGTTAGTATGATGGTTTATACGGAGTATGTCTCCCGGACGATGCAATATAGGCCTTACAATGCCTACGCATGCTGAGTATCAAATTATCAATCTGATCTTGGGGAATATTACACCACTCATCAAGCAATGCCCTCAGAAGTTCCGGTAGACAGGTGGGACGGGGTTGACAGGCTGCAATTCGTCGGCCAAACATATCCCACACATGCTCTATTGGATTCAAGTCCGATGAGTATGCTGGCCAATCCATACGGGGGATATCCTCCGATTGAAGGCATTCGTCTACAATGTTTGCACGGTGAGGACGGGCGTTGTCATCCATAAACAGAAATTCAGCACCCATGGCGTCCCGAAACAAACGTAGTACATGTTGTTCCAGAATGACATCCCGATAGAAGATGCCTGTTATCGTTACACTCTGAACATGCAGGTCAGTTCTGGAACCAAGAATAATTCCTCCCAAAACGAGCGATCCTGCACCACCGTAACGGTGTCGTTCAATGGTGTTCTCTTGGCGGTAACGGGTACCTGGCGCTCTCCATATGAAAGTCCGGCGAGATTCAGACTGCAAACTAAACCTGGACTCGTCGGAAAACATCACACAAGACCACTGTTGCGGTGTCCACAATGCATGGTCTCTACTCCAGGTTAATCGCAGGCGACAGTGAGCTGCGGTAACTGGAACACATCTGACAGGCCTACGAGCATATAGTCCAATGTGCCCTAAGCGTCTGTATACGGTCTGCCTTGAAACTGAGGTACCGGTAACTGAAGAGAGCTGACGAGATAGGTCTGATGCTGTGCTCCGTCTGTTTCTTTTGGCATTAACTGCCAAATACCTGTCCTCATTCGGCGTTGTAACTCGGGGGCGACCTGTGCTGTAACATCTACTCGCATTACCATCATCTTGGAATCGTTTCCAAAGCCTGGAGATGACACTCTGGGCGATTCCAAGCTCCTCGAATACTTCCAGCTGGGTACATCCACATTCCAGTCGTCCGATAATTCTACCACGTAAAAAATCATCCAAATGTTTCCTTTGGGTCATAACTATGCGGTTATTGCACTGAAAGGCTTTTAAAGCGTTTGTGAACAATTTTACTTCTTTGCCACCATTCCTTATGTAACCTTCTCTTACACTCTCGTCATTGTGACGTACTATCCGCGCCATCTGGTGGTTTCCTGTAATTTGCATATTCTTCTTCAAGATGTGTGTGATAATTCTACAGGTGAAATTTTTATTTTAGAGTTCAATTTCTGTGTGATTCTGAATTATCCTTAATTTATGGACATGAGTGTATATTATTTTACCGAATCAATAGGAAAAATGTGAACAGAATAAAGAAAACACATGCATGGTTTCAGTATTATGAGATGCGTTTATTTACTGTTTGCCTACTATATAATCAAATACAATCGTACTTAAGAAGTAAACTCCACTCGTGCGTCGGAGTCGACACACAGTTTTTTTTTTTCTGTTCGCTCCGAAACTCACCCAGTGATTCATGCCTTTTATTTGCGTCCCCTACCCTGCTTGACCCAAGTTGAACTTCCGACTGTCTTTCATTAAATCTCACATGCTCCTTTAACTTATATGTTAATTGATCACTAATATAAGTTAAAATATTTTTTGATCATTAATATAAGTTAACATATTTTTTGGTCATTATTATAAGTTAACATATATATTGCTCATTGATATAAGTTAACACACTAACATATAAGTTAACTTATATGTTAATTTTTGTATGATTTTATGCTCACTGAAATAGAATAAGAATTAACTTTTAAAATGAAAAATCTTAATTTTTTTTGCATAATATCGTACTTAAAATTAATAATTTGAAAAAAAAATACTGGTAGTCATTAAATTATCGAAAATGGCATTTTGATTTCATATATACGTAAGGGTTTTAAAAAAATAAAGTAACAAGCCCATTCACAGAGTAAACTTTTATTCCGGAAATTAAAAAAATATGTGCAATATAGAAAAGCACAGGTACATATTACTTCTTTGAAAAATACATAACGGAGATTATCAGGTCAAGTTTTGGGTCCCATGCCAGATCTTACAAAGGATACGTACATGGCGTCAGTCAGACTTTGGCCCCCCCCCAGAGTCCAGCCCTGCTCCCACATTGCGGGTGTGTACGTTGCACCACTGTCTCTGCTTAGTCATCATACTTATCGATGTATTCGTTCCACTGGTACACCTAACAGACGAAACAAGCACCATAGAAATCAGGTTCAATATGGTACAAATACGTCAAGACAGCTTGCTGAACCTCAGCATCGATTCTGAAATGCTTACCCCCTCACCACCACCAAGTGTTCCTTTAAAGGTCCGAAGAGATGGAAGTAACTTGGTGCTAGGTTAGGAAATTAAGGAGGGTGGTCTCATATTTCCCACCGAAAACGCTCTTTCTTCTTCTCACAATTCTGTTCTACCTTTGTCAAATTCCGTGCACCAAAAAATCCCGCTTCTACGTAATATAAAACTTCTGCAAAGCACTTTTAACAATTGCCGGTGAATTTCAGCTGGAGAAGTTTTCTTTAAATGCAAAAACTGCATCACACTTCTTATTTCATGTTGTCGTTTATGTAACCACCTTCTAACTGAGATTTAGTCATGTTACTGGAGAACTAACACCATCTTCCAGTACAGTTTAAATGTTCTGATGGTATTCGTTATCTTTAGAGCAGTGCTTCTCAAACTTTCTATGCTTGCGACCCAATTTTAAATCATACTTTTCATCACCTCCCCCCCTTCTAAACAATAACAATATGTATTGAATTAAATTATAATTTACTTTGACGTAAAGCTACAATACGACTTTAATTATAAACCGCATAAATTATCAAGATAAGTATTAAATTTTGTTTATTATTTTATGACATGCCCATTGGGTCATGGTAATTATTAAACTTTTTCTTATATTAGTACAATGTTTCTCAAACTGTGAGGCATGCCCCCTACGGGGCGTGACAACCCTACAGGGGGAGGAGCGAGAATATTGAAAAAGTCGAAAAATTATTTTTTAAAAATTATTATCATTAACTTATTGAAAGGAAACAAAATAAACTCAGACATCATAACAAATAAAATACACATATACTGATATAATACTCATAAATATATCAGTACTGAGTAATGTATTTTATAATCAATTTAACAATACTAAGTTAAGAACAAGTTTAATAATTACCAGTGACCCCATAAGCTTGTCATATATAAACATTTTTAAAAAATTAACACATCTTGATAATTTAGTTTATAATGAATTCTTAAGTGCCATTAAAAGTTAGTAATTCCTCCAATGACGTTTTATCGTAAACAAGCGTATGGGAATTGGGGGGGGGAGGAATAAATAAGCAAATCCTTCCAAAGGCTGTCATGGTCATTTTGTTCATTCAATGTTTCATTAATAGAGAGCCAGTTAAGTGTGCATTAATTAAAAAGCATTCTTGGTGGCTTCCGTTTAGCATGTATAGCATATAAATGGGCTTTACTGAAAGAGGTCAATAAATAGCCACATGATGAGTCGAAAAAGAGTTCTGATAATAAGATTCATTAAAAAATAAACAGTATAAATGGAACTTTAAGAAGTTTCAAGTGATTCAATCAATTCACTTTAAAAGAGAGAGCGTTCTGCCGTATTAAATAATTTGCCCTCGAAAAAAATTTAAATTTCTCAATTTAAGGTATTAATTAAAATGTTGACAATTTTTATATTTTTTTTATACATAACTTCAAAGTACACATCTAAATTATATGTATTTATCAATGCTATATTTCATTAAAAAATTTGGTAATGCTAAGTTCCATTGTTTTTCGAAATTTTCTGTAAAAAGTGGCATTTTTAAAAGAAGAGGAAAAAATCGAACGTGATTCTTATTACTTATTAAGGATAAAATATAATCATTTGAGACAAAAGAGAATGATGTAAACTTTATTCTTGGATGAATACACTTTTCAGAAAATGAGAGTGTTGAAATACGCAATCAATCATATATTATGCTGTTATATAAACAGCGTTTCATTCACCGTGACATGTATTAGACATGTATAATTAATCAATGCAAAAACACAGCATTATCAATTTTTTCAACAAAAAAAAAATGTTCGTTCTTTCACATTAATTAATAGTTCTTTTAATTTTTTTTCAAAATTTATAGATTTTATAACTGAGAATAATTTACACTGACGAACTTTCAACTTAAAATTATGTGTAAGTTGAAAGTAAAAGAAACAAGATTTTATTTGGGCATTAAATAGTTTTTTAAATTGAAGCAATAACTTATGAAAATAATAATTGTAAGTAATTAACTTTTATTATTATGATTCATTTCTGTTATTTTGTTCACACTTTTACCTTTTGGATTATAGATTGATTTTATGAGCTTTTTATTACAATAATTTCCTTATGATAACAAGTATTATCTTTCTTTTACAAGAACAATACATCTTGCATTTGCCTTACTATCAGTATTGCGAATAAGTTATTAATTAATTTTATTTCTATTAATTTTCGTACATTTCATCAAAGCATTTGCAAAAAAATACATTTTTTTCCGAATCATTCCACATGATCTATTTAGTCAAAAAAGTACTAAAATTGAATCTATCAATAAATGACGAATATATGGATATAAATTTTTCTGAATAAATCAAAAGGGCTGAGTGACATTTCTGAATGATTTAGGTAAAAAAGGGCTTATGCAATTAAAACAAATGCATGAAAAGGATGTGATGACGTTTAAAATTCGTATACAAAAGATTTCTATGCCAAAAAAATTTCTTTATTTATGAATTTTTCATGTATTCAACCTTGCAGAAGCAAAATCGCAATTATTTATCAAATCAATATTTTCCATTACTACACATATAATTAATTTATTCTTAGAATAAATAATTTTTATATAAGAGTTTCTCCAGTTTTTCTCACAATAGAGACTTTATCATGACTGATTACGGAAATTTATCTTAGATTAAATTAAATAATTTTTTTTTTACTCTTTCTAACATCAATTTCATTCTGTAAAACAATTCAGCATTTTTTTTAATATTACGTAAAAAATATTTCATAATTCTGAATACTAAGGGATTTTGTAACTCAAATAATAATGATAAATATGACACGATCAAAAATCGTCTATTTATTTATTTCCGATAATAGTGAAACTCAGCGAACTCGAAAACTTTTAACAGATCTAGAACTGGGCGAGAAAAAAAAAAACTTTTCAACTACTTTCCAAAGTGCGTAATCGGACCAGAAAGTAAGTGAACAATTTTTGAAAACTTTTGTGGCTGCCACGTCTACCTTTTAATATGACAGGCATTTTGTCTTTGTATGATAACGAATTTTAAAAAAAAAACTCCCTGATATTGCCGATAAAATATGGGAATTAAGTCCCATCCAAACAATAAATGTTCAACCAACCGAAAATGCTTCGAATAATTTAAACTTAGAAAAATTGCAGACGCAGATTTCTGAACTATACGTACAAATCTCTAAATTGAATCGCCAACCTCGCCATCGCCAAAGGTCAAGATCTCGCACTTTTTCGAACAGCAATACGATCTGCCATTACCATAAAAAATTTGGCGATAAAGCTCTCTGGCTATCTTATGCCGCGGAGAGACATGGAATGGAGATAAGTCATCTATTTATTTCTGATAAAGAATCAGCAACATTATTCCTCATAGATTCTGGCGCTGACATCCCTCCTAATCATGCAGGAAAAAAATCTGACAAACCTGAATTCTTTGCAGCAAACGGAACAAAAATAAAAACTTAACGTCAAAGCTGAAAGTCTAAAACCAACAGTGAACCCCGAAAGCAAAAACTTACAAGTAACAAAGTCTGTTACACAAGTCCAAGGCCATCTCAAAGATTATATTTAGTATCGCTGTAGCTAGGTTAGTGTGTAAAGGAAATTTAACTCTTGATTTTTTTGCGCGTTTTTCACGTAGTGGAACAAAAGCGCTATTAGGACGCAAATTTCGTCTTCGTTCCATATTTTGTCGTACCTTTTTCTCAGCCAATAAGCAACCAATTGACCTCGGGTTTTCGGCAATTGGTCGCATTTGTGCCCTAGATGAGCCGAATCATATTTAAATTTTCCCATAGTTTTCCAGAATTTTCCTACAAATTTTCCTGAATTTCGCTAGTTTATAACAAAATTTTCTCAAATTTTACCTAGTAAATTTATTGTTTTCAAAAAGTTTTTCAGCTCAATAGTAGTACATTTAGAGGAGTGGTACAGTACACTACTTTCTGTTAGTAAAAAGTTCATTAGTTGCATTACTGTAAAATACAACATGTGAAAAACGCGCTAAAATTACTTGGCCATGCCAATGATTGTTATCTTGTTTTCCTTGGCAAATGATTTAAATTAAAATGAAATTTTTTTTTGCAGATTTAAAAGTATAGTTAAAATTAACTGATTTATTAATTATTTATTAATTGATTATTTGTTAATTAATTATTTGTAAATTAATTATTAATTTGTGTATGTATTAATATTTGAATAGTATTGTAATTCTTATAATTCTTTTGAATACTAATATAATTATTATAAATATTATTTTTAGCCGACTATTTATTTCTTAGTTAATGTAAAATGTTTTTCTGGCAAAAGAATAGTATTTCAGTTGTTTAATGTGTTGTCAATAAAATGCTGGTTTCGAAGATATTCTGAATTAATAATTGTCTCATATTTAGAACTAATTCCACCTAACTGATTCACATTCTCTACTAAAAAACCTATATAAACAATTAAAGTATTTCACTATTAAGAATTTTGTTTAGTTTAAATTATTGGTCTATTTACTTATATTTTTAAGCAAATTAGCAACATTTCTAAGGAGAATGCCAAAAGAAATTTGCATAATAAATACGAATTCTAATTTTGAACTGTTTTTAATTAATTGCTGCAAAAATGTTTTGAAAAATCACAATACGGCTTTAAAAGTTCAGAAATTATAATTTTTGCTTTTCTTTTAAACCTGTTTTCTTTTTGAAATTTAAAAACTCAAATAAAAAGTAAAGATCACCTAATAATACGCGTAATAATGATTACGTGTTTCAAGTTAAATCTCTTTAATTTGTCTTTTGACTTTAATTCAAGAAAATACATGTCACATTTTTTGAATATGTATCATGTTCCCATAAATAATCCTTAAAAGAAGATATAAGTGCACAGGTCATCTCTTAGCCCCACCTAGAGGTGTGGGAGGAAGGGAAGGGTGACTAGCCATGTTAGTTAACTAATCTATTTATTGAATACACAAGTAAGTTATCAACAGACAGAATGCTATAAATTCAAACTAGAATAGGTGTTCCCAATCTGAGCAATATGTGAGTAAATAACGAGATACGCGAATTACGAGAAGACTTTAAATATTGACCCTCTTATATCATGATCAAATAGACTGCCCTAACTATCTAAGCTATAATTTAACTATATGACTAATCGTCACTTTAATTCTTTCAGCTGTCTAATTTCTGAAACGCACTAAAAATAGAATAATACTTAATCGGTGGCAATCTATCTTTCTCACCGGATTCTTTATATCTCAATATTTCTAGCTTGAAAACCTAGAATATATATATCTGACCTAATCTGCATAATCACGTTTGCTTCTTCAGAGGGTTCGTTGCGAGTAAACTCGAATTGATAAACCAAAGATTTCTCAAAAGGATTAAGGAAAGACGCGGATAGATCCGTCACAAAGATATTTCGAAGTGAAATCTTAACGAACAATTTTTGCATTATATTGTTACGAATTTTGTGTAGTGTAAATAATTTGTTTTGGATGATTAATGCATTTATATTACCATATGGTATATTTATTTTATGTTAAAATTGTTATATATTCGCAAGTAACATCATCCCTTATTTTGTAATGGAGCTTCAATGGAAACTTGGCCAAGATTGAGATGGATTGAGCCAAGTTGGCATCATTTTTGGCGACTATTCTGGAGAGATCGAGACCTTATTGATTCTTCTGTAAATTAGTGGAGAAATCCACTAATTTCACGATCTATGGCTCAGATATATCTTTCTCGAAGAATCATTGAGACCTATAAAAAGGGAGACGCTCATCGAGACTGAGTTAGTATTGTTTTGACTGGCGATTAGCAGTCTTGGCTTGACCCTGAAGAGTCGACTAGCGATTAGCTCAGCCGTTGAGTTGGACGAGCGGTGCTTGTGAATAATCGTTTGCATACTTGTATTTTAGACACTGATAGTTGTGTCTGAGTGCTGTTGAAGGTGTGAAAGCCTTCTGAGATTTATTCTGCGAATTCCGCTGTGTATCCGGTATTTCAAGGATTGATTTTCAACAATAAATATCCAACGCTCCTGAAGAAATGCCATGTTCTTTGTGAATGATTTGAATAAAATCTTCAAACCCCAATCAACGTAACAATATTATTAATTCAAAGAAACATAGCTTTTAGTCGTGGTAAAATCATTTTCCTTTATTTTTCTTAATTAAAAATTATCACTATATTTAAATATTTTCCACATTTCATATTATTTTCAACATATTCACTTTCTTTTAGTAAAATGCATGCTTTTCAAGACCTCTTTTCAGGAACTAGACTGAAAATTAAACATATTATGAAATTACTAACGACATTTCACGATGCCAACAGATGCATCCAACTTACTCGGAATATCAGAAACTCGAGAATATTACTTACACAATGGATGATTATACTCCTTTCCAATACGCAACACTCTGCATTTTCCATTCGAGTTCATAACAGTATTGAGATTCAGATTAATCCCAAGAGTACTTAAATGATGTATAAATTTTGGAAAACGAAAGGAGCTTTGAATAGTTTTCAGATATTTAAAGGAATTAAAGGATCCAATCATCATATTCAAAGGGCTCATAAAGTACTGAATAGGATTCATTTCTAAAAGGGATTTGAATAAATTCAGAAGTGTATTCTAATACTTTTAGCAATAACTGTCTTTTAATATAGTATAAGATTCCGTTAGTTTTAAAATAAATATGTAATTTTAACTGCAGTATAAAGAGTATAAAATGTGCTAAGGATTGTAAGAATATGCTTGTTACCAAAGTAATGGAAATAACTAATAATCTGCGGGACATTTGCGAGAGGATTTTCTATTAATAATGCATAAGTGTAATTAAGAGAATTTGCTTAGAGCAACATTTTATGTAGATGTAATCTTTATCTTCCTTTTGCGAAGTTGTAATCACTTTTGAACTTAAACGGCTTCCATACACTTTGCAGATTTTTAGGAGAAGTAAATTGTTGGAGCACATATGACTAACTTTGTTGGCCCTTGAGCTTAAGTATTGTAAGTTATGGTTGCATACACATACAAGAGAAAACAGCCTCCTACAAAGACAGTCTTTGATATAAGAGAAAGCTGACTAAAGTAAACGTAGAACAGGGGAGGGCGGACTTTTTCACACAGTATGGACAACTTCTAATGTTTTTAAAGTGTTGCCGTCCTCCCAGTTACGTAGATGTGGCCATTTTGTATTAAAATTATACGCTTTTTTTTTTACACTTGTTTTCAATATTGTACAGATATAATATGGCAGATTATCATTTTTAGTACAAAAACACAATATTGTCAACTTGAATGCATGAACAACTCTGAGCGACGGTAGGATGTGGAACATGAGCGTATTCAATCCAGGAGCACAGAACATACGAGAACCGACGTAATATCCCTCGTGCAACTTTAAGGTGATATCACTCTCTCCAATCCTCACTCACTGAAAATGACGTATGTAAATACATTGCCCGAAGCCGAGTCCATTGCGCAACATGACATCAGAAAGAGAACCCAATCCCGTCAATGAGTTGAATGATGTCTTCCCGAGCTATTGGAGTATAGATGTTCCACAACATTTAAACCACAAAATATAAACTCAAAATTCAAAAACGCGCGAAGAGGGCAATAAATATGCTACTCTAGAGCAGTGCTTCTCAAACTTTCGATACTGGCGACAAATTTTTCAACCATAATTTTTATCGCACCTCTCTTATACAATAATAATGTATTGAATGCAAATAATGCACTTTGACGCTAAAGCTACAATACGATCTTAATTATAAACCGTAAAAATAAACAGGATGCGTATTAAATTATGTATGTTACTTTACACTTTTAAGTAATAGAATAGTTGTAATTTTTTTCTCTGATGTTTAATTTGGAACAGATTAAAAATGATATTCAATTAAAAATTTATTTCCTCCATCTTTCATTTCGTTAAGTAAAAATCTCATTAGAAAAATAGACTAGTCCAACGATACTCAACCTGCGGCCACTGGGCATTTTTAAGTGGCCCGGTGATAAAGCATTGCTCTGAGAAATTTATTCGTTTATAAAAATTTGGTAGGAAGTTTTTTGTTAAATAACCGAATATAACAGTTTTGCTTTTAACTTTCGATGCCATATGGGTACGAAATGATAAATTTTTTTCTGATTAGTGATTATAGACAACAGTGGAGTACCAACCATTTTATGAGAGGAACTAATTTTTAACTATCTTTCATATCATGCAAGTGAAAAATATTCGAAGGAAATAGATAGTTTTCAAGAGAAATTGGGAAATTGACTATTCTGTAGTAAAAAACAAGCATGATTCAGTAATTGTTTGATTTATCACGAAAGTGTATTTAAGAAATACCAATAAATAGGAATCGTTCAATGACACTTTTCTTCAAATATCTCTTTTAAGAGATGATAAATAGGCTTTCTTGAACAATCTTTACAACAGCAAAAAAATATTTGTCAGTGGTAATCTCTCAGCGATAACAAAGACACCCTATGAAATTTGTTGTATCATTGGTTATCAAATAAAACCGTTTACTGATGCAATAATTGTGAAGGAATAGTCTTAAATGCTTCCCATTAGGAAAAATTCAAAAGAAAAAAAATTTAAAGAAAAAATTTTAAAAAGCAAAATAGGAATTTTAATATTTTGATCAATTTTCACATTTTAAATTTTCTATGTTATCTTGATCTTAAATCATCCTCCCCTCCCCACTAATCCTCATGTTGCGGCCCGCATGAAATAGCTAACATATGTATGCGGCCCGGCAGAAAAAAAAATTGTGTGCCCCTGGTCTAATCTGTTGCTCTGTATCATATCCATCACATCTGGCATTCTCGCGAACTTTTGCGTGAGTCTGGGCAACCTGTCGGACCTCTGCGTAAAGCATGTAAAAATGCTGTACCTCGTACAATTCCAGTCAATTTTAGTCGAGTCGATAATTCTACAGCTACCAAATCTATCTTGAATGTGCATTTTATAATTTTCACGCGCGCGTTAGTTGTAATTCACAATATTAAGTATTTTCGGTAGTAGATTAAAAGAAAATCTTAGGTACATTTTTAAGTCGTAAGCGAACATTCGACGATAATAAAGTATCAACAAGTACACAGGCGAGCATGGTTCTGAAAATTAAATCAAGCAAATATTCTGAAGAATACTTAATTTTGGATTTACCATTACTGAAGTAAATGGAGAGTAAAAAGCCCCCGTGTGAAATGTGTGAAAACTTGCAAATCCGAAGAAAATGGGGAAGTAATTTTTAAAACCATTGAAAATCATTTAGCCATGATGGCAAAGAATTTTAAAAACTATTATCTTTCTGAGGATAACTTGATAGAAAGTTACGAGTGGGTTAGGGATTCCTTTCAAAATACTTCAAAATGTCTTTCAACAGCTGAAGAAGAAATCTTCATAGATTTTACATCCAGTGGCGAAATTAAATTCATTTTTGTAAAAAATTGCTGTTTGAATTTTGGGCAGAGGTGAATGATGAATTTTCTACAGTAAAAACAAAAACATTTTGTATACTATATTACCCCATTTTCAACATCTTATCTTTGTGAAACCAGATTTTCTGCGGTGGCTGCTTTGAAGACAAAGTATAGACCTCAGCTGAATATAGAAAAATTAACTTTCAAAGTGTCAATTTCTAATAATAAACCTTCCTTTGAAAAAATTTTCTCTGGAAGAAGAGCCCATGTAAGCCATTAATAATTATTAAACTTGTTCTTAATTTAGTATTAGGAAATTAGTTAAATACCTTGTGCAGCGGATACATTAAAAGTATACTGGTAACAGTACCCGCTCTTTGCACGATTTCATTTTTAAAAAATAAAACATTATTCATGATTTAATAGCTAAATTGCAATGAAAGTAAAACTAAGTGCACGACAATGTATACAAAAATATCAAATGATTTTTTAAATGAATGGAAATATTATAAATAGTTTTAAACGAACTGTAATTTTAAACCTCACAGAATTATCATTCACAATTAATGTTTAACAATGAAAAATAATTCCAATGAAGAATAATTGTATTCTTTTTAATATTTAAAGCGAGACGACTTCAAAATGGCTTAAGCCGGGAGCAGGCACGCAATCAATACACGTTAATGGTCGTGCGAGGTGACTCAGCCACCTTAATCCTTTTTTATAATTATTTTTAGTGTACGCGATAAAAATCTTATAATACCAGAGAATAATTTAATTAAGAGAAAATATACTGACCTATTTTCAAGGACTTTTCAATTTTTCTTTGATAATTTGAGAAAAAATCCAATAAAATTGAACTTAAATTATTCAAATGTGCATGACCTTCATACAGCATGCAAATCACTTCTCACTAATATTACAAAAATGTTATTTGCAGGCAAAATTGTAATATTTTGTTCAAGATCGTCCTTTGATGATCGACAAATAGCATGTTGTACTTTTTCTTGCCTGTATCTTTTTGACAAGGCGCCGTGTGTCTTGTATTCACTTATGGTTTCATATTTTAGTTGATGAAGTTCTTTAGGAAGCATTTGTAAATTTTCTTTTCGTTTCATGTTAATCGCTCTTCTCAAATTAACGTTCGCTATCATGAGTAATTTGCATTATTTCAGCAGGTTCTTCCCTATCTTGATCAGGGGTGAAAAGCGAATTAAGTCTTCCGTTTCTTCTTACAGCTCATGTACAGTATTTCAATAATTATAACAGTGGTGAATTTTTTATCTTCCTAAAATATTTTTGAATCTGGATCTGAGTTAAGAGTCACCTTAAAAAGAAACGTAATAAAAAAAATCTCTCATCGTGGGATAACAGCAATTCAAACAAAATGTTTTTTATTTGGTTAAATGATCAAAGATTGAAGCTTTTATTTTTTGATGACATAATACCGCCAGATGCTATACATGTTAACTATATCAGTGTAAATGTGTGTATGTTTTTATTATGCCAGAAAGTATTTGTGTTTCACTTCATTCCAGTTATTTTTTTAAAAACTCTTTTATTTTCGATAGGCTTGCTCCCCCCTTGTAGGGTTTTCACGCCCCCCCCCGAGGGGCGTGCCCCACAGTTTGAGAAATACTGCTCTAGAGTATTGAAAAGCAAAAAGTAAAAGGAATATCATAAAAAAACTTTCGACACTCTAAACAGCATCTGAAACATGTGATGGAAGACAATTGAAACTCTTTCCGTTTTGTCGGTTCAAATAACACATATCAACAATGTTAAGGAGAAGAGCACAGGTGTCTCAATAGAGAAACGTTTTCCTGTGAATAGGTAAGAAATGCTTCAACAATAAAAATGTCATATTGAAACAAACATTTATTCTGACCCATGCTTTAAACAGGAATCAAATGAGAGCGAGAAGTGTTCCTCGCAAGTGCTTTTCTGAACAAATAAGACGATACGTGAATATAAACTACCACTCATTTAAGCTCCAAATAAATATTTGAATACATTCTTGGGTCTTGTTGACTAACATAGATGTTAATATTTGGACCAATTTAGCTTAAATTTGTAACAGAAATCTATACAGTCCCAATGCCTCTAAAATATCTTCCTTTTTGTTAATTTTAATGAAATATTTTACAAACGGTGATTTATTGCACGATTTACCATATTTTTACCTCATGAAAAAAGACAAAATTTGAATTATTTTTATATGCATATGATATGTTTGAATTCATTATTTGTTCAGAAAATTGCGTCAAATCAAATATTAAGATGAACTTCACATTTTTTAATTACTAATTCTTATGGGCATCAAAGCTTAACTATTAAATTAATTTTGTAAAAAAAAACATTAACATCTTGTAAGTTCATATTAAAATTCTGTATTGTAGTATGAAAGTTTGCATTGTTTCTTAGCTAGAATTATTTATTAAAATTCTAATTATCTGTACTTTTTTAATGAAGTATGCATATAAAACAGATTAAATGCTTTTATGACTGAACACACATTGTGTGTGTGTGTGTGTGTGTGTGTGTGTGTGTGTGTGTGGTGTGTGTGTGTGTGTGTGTGTGTGTGTGTGTGTGTGTGTGTGTGTGTGTGTGTGTGTGTGTGTGTGTGTGTGTGTGTGTGTGTGTGTGTTGTAAATCACACAAACACACAAAGTCCATTCCTTCTATTATGCAACATGCAAAAGATAACGGGAGGATGGGGAGGTTATAAAAAATCACCGGGAAAGACAATTTCAGGCATATGATAGTTTTAATCAATTTCATGTATATATATATGTTATGACGAAATTTATATATATTAATCATATCATGCGCACTTTCGTAGCGAGAAGTATTCTTTAATATATAGTTTATAATTTTTTAATAAGTAGAGGAAAGCTTAAAATAAAATTATTACATTTTTTGTATAAACATAGAAATTTTCAACGAGTAAATGATTTAGATTTAAGAAATTGCTCCTTAAAGAATTTTTCGAAAAATAAGTTGAAAAATAGAACTTTTTTGAATGTAAAAAGTCATGTTTCTGTATCTTTTTATACCTTTAATATTTCTTATATAGTTTTTGAAAAGATTTTCAGAAGTTTAAATACACATTCGGTTTCGAAGAAGAGAGGGGGGAAAACGAAGATATTCATTCTTTATTTGACTTTCGCATGTATTCTTTGACCTTTTTACATGGAAAAATTCTTAAAACACCTTAGGCATTAATACCACATATAGGGACATTCTTAAAACTTTTTGAAGTTTCCAAAAGACAGATTTTTTTCACCAGAATACACATATATAAACATAGAGAAAGAAAGAGATACAGATAAAAGAGACAGATAATGATAAAGATATGATAGTTTATAGTATATAAGACTGAGGATTAAGCCGTAACTGAGATTATCTGTCTCCATTTTTCTTGTCTATGTTCTGAATCTTCTTTTTAATGGTTAAATATTGCTTAAATTTGGTCAATAATAAATAGCTTTTAATGTACTTTTCAATAACAAATAACGTTATTGATGATTTAAGACTTCACAGCCAAAGGGAAATTCAATCTATTATGTGTTTTAATGCAAGAAAAAAATTCGTACATTTATTTAAATATCTTTAAATTTGTCCCGTCACAAAAACTCGGTACATTTTTTAATTTCTCTAAAATTAATCTTAAATGCTTGAATATTTAAAAGCATTGTTCGATGAAGAAAATAATATTACAATGAAGATTTTATATATGCATATATATCTTCATATATAAAAATTACGTGTCATAGTGTTTGTCCGCGATGAACTCCGAAACTACTCTTTCGATCATAATATAATTTTGCATACTGTATGTCATTACGTGCAACTTAAAACATAAAATACTTTTTATTTCAATTAATCACGCCATAATTTTTTTACTGCTGGATATGTGAAGAATACGGAATACGGGAAAATTCGCAAAATGTCGCAATGCTCATGTGTCTGTGGAAGCAGATATTGTAAACCAAGATGCATGAAAAGTAAGTTTCCCCGTATTTCGGGGTGTGGAATCCGATTTTTGAATCAGTTTCCAAAAATAACCGTAACTTTGCCGGATAATGCCGGTTGACGGTATTTTAGACACACCGTGGCACGTGCTTACCTTAAAAGGCTTGGATCGTGAAAACTTGGTCCATGGCGTATTTCAAAACGCATAATCTTAATCTGATATCCAATCTGAGAAATAACTGTAACTTTGCCGGATAATTCAGGATGACCGTCTATTACGCAAACCGTAGCAGGAGCTTACTCTTATAGTCATAGTGCAAGAAAAGTGCGTTTCTGATGTAATTCGGGTTGGTGAACAAGAGTCTGAATTCGAATTTCTGAAATTCCTGTAACTTTACCAGATAATGCAGAACGACCTTAATGCTCCATCCAGGGACTAAATTTGTCAGCTCAGGGGCAAATAATAATCATCCAGTAATCTCCAGCTGCATCTAGGGGCGCAAAACGATAATCCGAAATCAGATTTCAGAAATTCTACTAAGCTTGCCGGATATTGTCTGAATTTGGTGAAAAGGCACATAATTCGAGTCCCGCGTTCAGATTTTCATTCCCTCTAGCGACTGAACTTGCACGCGCTTGAGCATCAAAAGTCAATTCCGTGTGCATTTCGAGGTGTGAATGAGAATATGAAATTGAATTTTAGGAGTTCCGATAACTTTGCTGGATAATGCCAGTCGACCGTATTTCAGGCACACCATAGCAGGGGCTTGCCTTAAAAGCCTTTGAGAGAGAAAACTTAGCCCCTGGTGTATTTCAAATCGGTTAAGAAGAATCTGATATTCAATCTGAAAAATTGTTGTAACTTTGCCGAATAATTCAGGAGGACCGTCTCTTACTCAAACTGGTGCAGGAGCTTACCCTTAAAGTATTGGTGTGGGAAAAGTGCGCTCCTGGTGTAATTTGAGATGGTGAACAAGAGCCTGAAATCAAATTTTAGAAATTCCTGTGACTTTGCCAGATAATGCCGGACGACCGAAATATTCATGGATAGAAAAACCAGCCTAACTTGCCGACGTGGAGATGCAAAAAGTGGTTTTTGGATGTATTTCGGAACTGCTGATCCTAATATTCTCAATCCAATTCAAGATAATTCCATAACCACGCCAAATAATGCCAGACGAACGTATTTTACGCGAGCCCTGGCTGGGGCTGGCTTTAAAATTCTTGATGTGTGAGAAATGCTTTCCTGGGTGGGAAACAAGAAATCTCAAATGGAATGTTAGAAACTCTCGTAACTTTGCTGGATAATGCCGGACGACCGTAATGGCCCCCTTCAGGGACTGAAGTTACAAGAGTAGGGGCTTCGGATTTCTAAAGTTTCTGTAACTTTTTGGAGTATTACTTTAATAAGGTCAAATGGCTTTGCGTTTGAGTCCCACCTCCGGATTTTCATTCCCTATGGCAACTAAACTTTCAGACAGAGCCTTGCGAAAATGCGATTCCAGTAGAAAATTGCATTGGCAATTACGTCTTCGAGCATTGTTGTCACTTAATTAGATGGTAGAAAAACTGCATATTTCACATCAAGTTGCCATTGGATATTCATAAGATACAAGATGCAATCAATTGGGGAAAAAAGAGTGGATTGGGTACAGTATTGCAAATTAATTCACTCTTGATCAGGGACAATATCCATGACACATAAACATTGACTCACATCATTACATAGAACTTTATAGGATTTAAACGGCAACGAGAAAATTCCATGTTACTGTCATACTACTATCTGGTCATTTCTGACAGACATTAACAGTTATTCCTCGCTCTAATTTTGCTCACGAGATTAATGCATGTTTAAAACATGGCGAAACGTGTAAACACTTCGATTGGCCATAAACACGCGAGTACATTTGCATGATGTTCAATCGGAGCATATATTTTCTAACTAACTGCTGAATATTGGAAACGACGAAGTAAAATTTTATTCCCAATGCATAATGCATGAAATAGCCAGAATATCTGTACTGTTCTTCAGACAAAAAGAACTGATTAAGGGTGTCTTTCCGGATATACAGCATAATTATCTACATAACTAGTTATTGCCTCTGTAATCCTGTTACTTAATCAGAAAAAAAATTTGATATTTTGATAAAATAAAATTCCAGATTCAGAGTCATTGCCAGGTGATGCAGTGTTTTTTAAATAAATCTACACTATTGTTAAGGAAAACAAACCATAAATTTTCCAATCGAGTTTTTGAATTATCTAGACATATCAGGAAAGGTCACCACATAATCTTCGGTTGAAGATTGGTACCCCGGTTATTCTGCTGTGTAACTTAAATCCACCTAGATTATGCAACGGTGCACATTTGATCATCAAAAAAATTACCGTTAACTTCTTGAAGGAAACATTTTTTCTGTAAAGTTTAAACGAGAATTCGGTTCTGTTCCTACGGAATCTGTTGCCATGTATTCCACTGATAACGTCAGAATCTCAAATACCATTCAAAATACTTCAATTCTCCCGATTCGTTTAACTTTCGCGATGACCATAAATGAATCTGAAACCCAAACAATATTCATTTGATGCTTGTACTTAAAAATTACATGTTTCTCGAATGGACAACTAGATGCTACATGCTCACGTGCGTGGAGAAACCGTTGAATCTATTTGAGCTAGCAAAAGACGGGTTACCGAAAAATATTGTGCACAGATTAACGATTAATTATAAAATTATTTATTATTATACTTTAAAATAATGAAAATAATTTTAAAAATTGCAAAACATCAACGTTATTTACCACATTCATACAATTAAATCTTCATTTGTTGTTACTTAACAACTTCGTTAGTAATTCATGCATTATACTATACTCAAACAGGACATGAATAAAACGCAAATTTGAAATCATTATGTTGTTTTATACTTTATTTCAACATTTCAACCTTCCGAAATTATAAACCAAGATTAATTTGACTGCGTTGAATAGCTTAGAATAATATTAAACTAACGTATTAAAACAAATCCACAGCAACGCGTGGCCGGGTCAGCTAATATATATATATATTTAAGAAAAATGACGCCCAGCGGCCGAGTAGCAGCGTATCACGATTCCATGCCTCAGGTCTGGAGTTCAAACCTTAGGCAGCGCAAAGTTGATTCCGCCTTTCATCCCTTCATTGGGTGGATAAATGAGTACCAAGCTTTCTTCGGAACTAAACACTGGGGGTTTCACGTCAGACTGATCACCTGACCGGAGCGTCAGCTCAAGCACCTTATATTGAAATGGAGCAGAAGACCTTGGCCCATGAGCTGTAGAGCAGCTAAGTGTAGTTAAGTTTAAAAAATATTCTCATAGCTTCACTGCAATCTTTTTTTTTTGTTTGTTTGCTTATAATCTAATGAGAAAAAGATTAAAGTTAAGAACTACTTCTGTGCCAAGATATACATTTTATCGCTTCATTTGTTTAGGTAATTCTAATATTTTTAATTCTTATTTTTCTTTGACTCTTTTACCATACGCGACACTGAAAACGCATCGCTTAGAGTGGTTCGAAAGTGAAGAAGCGTTCAAATAGAGAATAATAGCAATGAACAATAATGCTTAATTTGAATTGATGGTTGAAGCATATTATGAGAACAAGGTCCTTTCGCACGGTAGGTTTTAAAACTCCGCGAACGATCCACCACAAAGCAGACATCTAGTTGCAGAGTCATTGAGAGTAGGAATGGCGTTCACAGGGATAACTCTTTTTTACCTGCCAAAGATTTATTTGTCTCACAGTTTTTCTTCTAAACTTGGAGGGTAACAAGCCATGTAATCAATTACCGATCACTTCTTACAAAGGGAGGGCACGGCTAAGGAAATTCATTCAGGGACGAGACTTTGTGTAATTAAATTTTAATTGGCTCCAGATATGCAGTGGCAAAGGTCCTAGTGCACCTGCATTCCGCGTGATTGGCCAGGGTTCTAGACGCGCAATCGACTTGGTGTTTTTTTCAATCTATTTATTTATTTTTTAATTTCATAAATTTATTTGAAAAAGGCATTTTAACTATTTTATATTTATAAAATAATTAAATTAATAATACAAGATATATATGTCATTTTATTACATTGATTATAAAATGATTAATGTAAAACAGTTAATAATAAAATAGTATAACAATATATTTTATATATTGTAAAACTATTTGCAACAAGTTTCTTTTTAAAATAAAAAACAATTTTATAAAATATCATTTAATATTTAGTATATAATATATTTTTATAAAAAAAAATATTATTTATTAATAATATTATAATAATTAATTAATATTATTATATATTTATAAAATATCATATAAATATTTATATAATCACATAGTGACTGTTTAAGTTTCAAAAAAAATAATAATAATTATGTAATTATTTAATAAGCCTTTTTTAAATAAATTTATAATTAAATAAACTGAAAAAAGGGAAAAAACAGACCTCGAACACTGACCTACCGCGTGGAATGCAGGAGAACTATCACCTATGCTACTGCATCGTTGGAGCTAATTAAAATTTAATAGTATAAAAGCTAAGTATGAATTTCGAAGGCTATTTTTTCCCAATTGACTGCTCATTCGGCGCTATTACATTGACGATTGAGCACCTTATAGGAGTACTACTATTACACAAAATCTCGCCGACAAAGGAATTTCCATAGTCATGCCCTCCCTTTGTTAAACGTGTTCGGTTGGTGAGTGATCTGTGGTGAAAGGTGACTAAGAAACCCATGGACATTTTACAGTGAACATTACTGATGAGCGCGTAGTGTGGGTTGGTCATTATATTGCTGATAGTGGATATTACAAACTCTTGAAAAAAGGAAAATATTGCCGTTTATAGGACGTAATCCAGGTATCATGAGGTGCCGATTTAAGCTCACTTTGTAACCTGGGTGTAAAAGATTTACAAGGCCCCTTGGCACGAAATGATCGAAATTTATATTCTGGAAATCTGGTTAATTCCAGCTTATCGGGGCCTCTCCGAGCCCCGGGTGCCCACTCCAAGCGCCCAAAGGATAAACCGGTACCGGTATCATGGCTAACTAATTAGGAATGAATTGAATGAGATTTCATGAAAAATAATCTTCAACTAGATCAGCGAACACTTGAAGATGAAGTTCGAAAAAGTCGACGCTATACTATTTCATCATTATCTAACAAATTTTTTCAAGTATCAAAAAATATCCTGTGTAAAACGTAACAGATGTCTTACATTATCAGAAGTTGCGCTTCAAAAATGCTGAAATAGTTGCACAAGATCTAATTTTTTATGCAGTGGTTAGATTTCCTTCGGCGAAAAAAATAAGCTCGTATTTGTAGATATACGGTAGATATTCAATGTGATAGTTTTGGTTTTTTTGTCCAGGGTTAACACATTAAACCAGCTCTTCTCAAACTGTGCGGAGCGCTCCCCAGGGAGTATGATAACCCAACAAGGACGGCGCGAGCATATCGAAAAGTCAAAAGTAGAACTTTATTTAAAAATCTAAAATTTCTTTTTTTCATTAATCTGCACATTATGGACAAGCCACAACAATTAACAGTAACAAAAAAATGTCATTTTGTTCAGAACATTAACAAGAATACAAAGAATAAACTTACCATGAACACCACAAGAATGAAGGTATTTACCTTCATCTACTCGCTCCCATCAGGAATATTGTAACTCTCAGTACCAGTTCAAATATTATATGCATTCCAGAGTAGGTTGTATTTCCAAACACACATATGTTAAAAATAGTTCACTGATAAGTAAGGATCCACATAAACATCAGAATGAAAGAGAGTGCAGAATTTTCGTTTAATGAAAATGATCTTTTGACATGCCATGCATAAAATTATTTCCAGTATTGTTAAAAGGCTTTCATTAGAGATGCACGTTATCGAATGACATTCTGTTTTAGATTTATTTTATTGTTCACACTGTTTCTATTAAGCAGAAAAACACAAATACATCTTTTTGGGAACTAAGAGGTTCTATTCACTTGAACAAACACTGTTAGTTTTTTCCAATCTGAAACTGATGTTTCAATGCTTCATCACTTCTATCGCTAAGTCTCTCTTCACTTTTTTTCTTTCTTCGGGCAGTTTCCTCTTGAGACCTTCTTATGATATAATACAAATGTTTGTTTGTTTCTTTCAATTTCCTCATTCACGCAATAAAAGTGTTTTCTTCGAATACATACCCACAATCATCTTCCTCACTTGGAAATTAATTCGATTTTATGTATGAATGAATCATTCTTTATTTTGGTGAATGGCCTGAGTCGATGTTTTTCTTAAAAAAGATTTCCTGTTCGTTTCACAAGTCGTTTCAAAGTTTTCCTCAACTCTTTTAGTCTAGCTAAATATGTAGGTTTTCCACGTGAAGGAAATAATCTTATTATTTGTAATAAAGCTCTTTCTTTTAATTTTTACATTTTGCTTATTACTTTCAGTGATTGCGCAATGACGTGAATGTTTTAAATATTTAACATGCTTTTATTAGCTGCTCCAGTAAGTAACAGAAGCTTTGAACTCGGTTTTTACCAACTTTAAATGGTCAGATTAATTCGAAATTTTGCTCACTTGTCAAGGATCGATGAATATGCAATAATTTAAAAATTGTGTTCCATTGTCCTGATCAGGATTAACGATTTCCCATTTAAAGGTTTGGTGACTATTCCAGACCCATTTCCAGATTTGTGAAAACACTAAAGCGAAAACGCTCATGGTTAATACAAATACGACAAACAAAAATGTATCAGGCCCTATCCATGCACTGATAAGATGCCAAAGAGTACTCCAGATTCTAAAAAAAATGACGCATTTAAGATTAATTCATCAATGAATAAATGATTGTTTAAAAACTAAAAAAAACGCGCTTTTATTGTAGATCGAGCTAAAAAATGAAAAGTAAATTATAATTTAAAAAACTAAAATATACGCTTTTATAGTAAATCGAACTAAAAAGTAAATAAAAAAAATTCTTAATATAAGAATAGAACGATTAACGCGAGAAAATTAATGTCATTGTGGTTAAGGTGTGGGGTGTCTTGTACTACGTTTTTACACTAACTCTCATTTCGGAATAGAACAAGTAAAAAATTATAACAATTGATATCGAACACACACCGCGCATTTACCATAATGTCATTAATTTTCTCGTTAATAATTTTATTTTTATATTGAGAATTTTTTGTTACTTTTTTGTTCAATTAACTATATAAGAGAGTGTTTTTTAGTTTCTTTAAACAATATATTATTAGCCATTAAAACTCGACGGTACTTATGCTTTACCACTTATAAAAAGGCTATGGGTAGCCTAGTGGTTAGAGCATCGGACTCCAGACCTGAGGGCCTGGGTTCGATGCCCGATGCCACCAAATACCACCGAGTACACACGGAGTACGTGCTCGTTAAATCAGTGGGTCCGAAAGTCTTGTGGGCGGTCGCAGCAGAAACCACGAGTGCAGGGGGCTGGAGAATATTTCCCTCCCCTTCAGCTCCATGCCTAAATTGTGGAGATGGAGATAGGTGGTGTCGCCATCTATCGTTAAGAAGTCCAGCCTGTCTCACAGGCTCTGACAACTGTCATTCCTTCCCTTTGGGAAGGACACGGCAACAACAACTTATAAAAGTGCTTCTCAAATTTCAATATCTGCGACACAATATTCAATCCTTTTTTTTTCATCGCCCCCTTCCCATCATACAATTAATAGTGTCAATAATACTACACTTTGAAGCTAACAATACGACATTAACCTCTTAAGCGCCACTGACGTATATAAACGTTTCGCTCAGTCAAAGTGTTTATTGCCCTGGGTGTATATATACGTCTTTCCGAAGTATGATCTTTTCTGTGCACTGCTATTCGTAAAATTCTTCCAAAGACTTTGGGAATACAATAAAAATACCTTAACAGTGTTTGCAAAGGATTTACTTATTTTAGAGGATTTACATATATATATCTTTTCTTGCCCCCCCCCCCACACACACGATACACCACATATACATGCCTACGTGCAAAACGGAGGCATTGGGGAGAAAATCACATATCTTTTAATTAGCACTTAGGAATTAATTCTAAATTGGTACTAATTATGAAGATATGTATATAATTTTAATATGAGAAGTAATAATTTTTGAATATAATTTTATATATGAGAAGATCATGAGGTCAATGGTAATTATTAAACCTGTTCTTAACTTAGTATTGCTAAACTGATTATAAAATACTTTGAACAGGCCCGATACATTTATAAGTGTATTATATCAGTGTAAATGAGTATTTATTTCTTATTATGTCAGAATGTATTTTGTTTGTTTACTTTCATCTAATATTAATAATTTTTTAAATAATCTTTTGTTTTCGACTTTTCAATATGTTCGTGCCCCCTCTTAACGTTATCACGCGCTCCAAGGGAGGTGCTCCTCACAGTTTGAGAAAAGCTGACTTATAATTTTCTCATTTACTTTGACTACGGTGCAACTGGTGTACCAAGCGACAGTTCATTCCCCAACTTTTCCCCCAAAAGAATTTTCTGTACATTTTTTTCAAATAATATATTCAATAATAAAATTATTGCATAAAAGTTTACATAAAACACTTTGCAGCTTTTCTATGCATTGGAAACTTTCGTTTGAAATATTTTTGTTAGGAGATAATTTTAATTTCTTTAGAGTGGGCATTGTAACTTGTGGTTCATATAAGAAAATTTTCATATATAGAGGTTGTGATAAACGGGCTGTCACATCTATTGGTGTTTGGGGGTTAGAAAAAAGATCATCCATAATCAGAACAATTCTAATTTAATATTATTTCACTTAATTTTAACAACCCAGGGCAGAAAAGGCACATTTCTATTTATAGAAACAAAAGCACGGAAGAAAGTACACTTAATAACTAATTATAATTCAGTTAACTTACTCTTAGATCGCTTTGGTTATCTACGGTCTAAATTACTGTAATTTTTTTTTTTTTTTTTTTTTTTTTTTTTTTTTTTTATTTCATAATGCTATTTCAATTAATTTCTAATGGTATCAAAGATCTATTATACAAAAAAAAAAAAAAAAATAATCATTATCTTAATGTTTTATTCTATTATTAATTCTTCAGTTTACTTATTAATCTAATCAAACTTTTTGACTAAATCGTCAATTAGTAATGCTTAATTATTTAACAATTAATTGTCGAACAACTCTCGGCTAGCTCTCAGCTACTTTCCGCTAACTACTTACTCCTAACCTTGCGTACCTAAAAGTTAGTGCTTAAATATCATTTTTCATTTCATAAACTGTGTCTTCTTCTTCGGGAGAAAGTTTTCAATAGAGCTACATTTAAAAGAAATATATTTCCCCAAGAGGATTAGTAAGAGGCTCACGTATAGACCCGTTACAAGGTTTGAAATATAAATATGCTGATATTTCTTGAACTTACCTGTATAAGGTAAGCATATAGTGTAATAAAACGATTATCTACTTTTAAATTTTCAGTATATTTGACAGAAGTTTGGTAAAAAAAATAATATGAAAAAACAGACTTTAAAAAATTAAAACCAGATAAAATGAATACTAAATCGACAATTGTTTAGGAAACTCGATGTACTCGATATATATATATATAGTGCTTATTAAGAATGCGCAATTTGTTTGAAGTGTGCCCTTATGCAGTGGCGTAACATACACCCCCGCAACACCCGCATCGCGGGGGCCCAGGATTCTAGAGGGCCCAAAGCCTGTTCTTCTAAGCCAAAGTACGTACCCTTTTAGAATCTGACTTGCGGCCCAAAACCGGACTTTTCTAGTGGGTCCTAATATTCTCCGTTACGCCACTCTGCCCACATGATTCTAATACTAAATATATAAATACCAAAGATACAACTATTTAAACTTTGATAGCCTTGTAATAATTCATAAAACTTTAAGATTTCTCGAAGAATTTTAATAAAACAAAAGGAAAAGTTTCAAGTTATTTTGGTTTAATCTATAAAACACTGCAACTTATCAAGGAATCCTTTCCAGAAAAGCTTATTTTTCTTTTCTACATCAACGTGTTAAAGATTCGACAAATATATTTCAGCAATCATTTATCATAATAAATATTTCAGAACTTTTTTCATTGTTTGCTATCCACACGAGAAGCAATTTCCCTATTCTTAAAAGTTCGCTTGACAGACACTTAAATAAAGTCTAAAAATAGAACATTTTACTTTGCGCGACACGGAAATCAATTCCTAAAAGACGTAATTTAAAAGCTAAAAGAAACTTAAAGTGCGAACATTTTGAAACAACCATATCTAATTATCAAAGACGTCGCATCATTATTCGTGACAGCAGTTTCTTTGGTACCATGGAAAAATGAGGACAAATGACGTTGTCTGTTGTGTTGTTTCCTCACTTTGTTTTACCTTATGCTGGAGGGGGGGAGGGGTAACCTTTACACAATTAAAGGCCCCATTTTAATTAGGGAATTTAATAAAGGAGACCTCAAAAGCATTATAAGGCATCTGTTGTTGATGTTTTTTTTTATTTTTTAGAATTTTGAAGTGACACTTGTAGAAGTTAGCCTTCTAATTTGAATAATTTATGTTCTTTATATGTCAAGTAGTGTTGTTTAGTTGCACTCATTTTTATTTTAATTAAAATCGTATCGTACAACAAACAATCCATTTTACTTTTCACGAAAATGAAGAAAAATCTCTCACTCTGTATGAAATAATCCATTTTCTTCGTTAATTTTTTTTCTTGCAATTTGACATGATGGGTAAAAAAATGTTAAATAATAACTTAAGAATTCGTATACCAAAAAGAAAAGCAATAACACTGAAATTGTAGTAAAACTACAGAATAATTATAACTATAATAATTGTATGACTGTTGCCGCTTGTGAAATTTGTACCTCTTTAAGACAAATTATCTTTTTAGGAGCATTGTAATAGTAAGAACATAGCTTTTAGAAGGAGTCGGGTAATATGTCCGGTAGTGTCGCCGTTTCACTAGGTGTTGTTATATAATTTGAAATATACAATGACTATCACCAACCACTTCAGAGCTACATTTATATCGTTTTTTATTTTGTGAGGGAAGCGTGATCTCTCTCTTTCCTCATTGTGGTCGGAAGGAAGACTAGCCACATATTGCAAAATAATTTTAATTTATTTTCAGTATTAACCACAACACAAAACCTATTAACCAAGTCTAGAGACGCACCCAAATTCTAAATATGAAATACAATAGCGAGGCCGACGAGATACGAGAAAACTAATAATTAAAACACATCACTTACGTGCAAGCAATACCTGCTAATTCTCTTAGTGACTTAATCTAATTTAGTTTCTATTTGACGAATTGTCAACTTTATTATTATAACATTCAACTACTAAGTATTCACATTCACTTTATACAAGTATTTAATCTATTCCTGCTGGCCGTAGCAGTCTAACTTCCCTCTCTAATCGCTCTATAGCTTAATCTCATCTCCTTCTAATATATAACGTGAAAGTGTAATCTTTACATGCAAGACTTAATTTGCACACATCTTCTCGCATAAGGAATTTAATTCTATAAATTTTTAAATTGTCATTATTTAAATAAATGGAGACAAGTAATTTAAGATTAACCTTCTATGAAGGCCGAACAAATCACTCATGGAGGCCGCATGTTGCATCAAGGGCACACATTCCTCTTTTATTCTCTATACTATTCAAACAAAAATTATTTTAAAACCTCTGCAAAGTGTCTAGGAATAATCTTGAGCTATAAATTTGCATACTTTTTTATAGTAGCGTTTAATAAGAGAATGTATTCACCTTGTCGTAGCCTCTCACTACCCCTATGGTTATTAATTCCCCTTTGCACATTATCTAAATTTGGATATGTCGGATTCATAATTAATGACTACGCAAATAATAAATCACTTATTTATTATTCCTTATGATAGAAATACACAAATATTAATCAAACCTTAAGAACAACAAATTATAGTGGAGTGAGATCAGAATTCAATTATGAACGACGGAACACTAACTGATACCACGGGGGAATAACGCATACAATCAAACTACGCATTTAAATCTAATCTATAAAAATCACAGACCTGATATCTCTTTAAGAAGGAATCTTGTAGAATCTATGAAGTGGCTTCAATCCTGGATATCTTCAGTTACGCCCGAACCGAATTAATGAATCTTTTTCAATAATCTTCCTTCAGCTAACAAACTTCACTTAGTTAAACTAATCTCCTAGAATCACCTTCTTAATCAATCACGTAGTTTACTCCTCTATCAAAACACGTAGTCATCCTCATCTCTTCATTTCATTTCTCCCTTTTATATCTCTTTACTCGCTAAACCGAACTATTATTTGATAATAACTTACTTCAGGATGTTAAATAAATACAAAAAAGATTTGAAAAGTATAAAGTAACACCGTACAACCTTTCTTTCTCTCTCTCGCAAACAATATCGAATTACGTTACAGGTACACAAAATAAAACAGAACAATTAAAAAATAAATAAATAGATAATAGAATTAGCATGAAAAAACTAAATTGAAACTATGAAAGCGCTTAAATAGAATATTTTCAAAAGTTTAAATTACTAGCTGTAATATTTATATTTATCAACGAAGAATCACTGTGAAATATCATGCTGCTGGTGATATTTTCACATTAAGACTAAATATTCAATCTAAAACGATTTTTCCATACCGCAAGCAGTATTGATTTCCATTTTTCATTACTTCCAAGAATGCCGAAATATGTAAGGGGTCTCAGCGGTGTTAACTTTCTCTAGAGGGCTGAAAATATAAACAATTTTCAAATATATATAACTGTCTGAAATTATAGTTAAATCGAATTAATTATTCGAAAATTAACTATTCGAATCTTCTACACATTATTTATAAAGGAATGGGGCTTCCGAAAAATGTAAAATGTTTAAAATATAATCATAATTTTAAGAATTATAAGCATATGAAAATAAGAAATATTTCTATAAGAAATATTAATTAAATTTAACGTTGCGCATGCTATTTTCTAAAGTAGTAGTTTTAATTACTAGCAATAAGTTGATTTATAAAGTTAAACGTATTCTTATTACACCGTAGTATTTTTTAAAAAAAAGAATAAGTTATTTTTAAAAAATTAAAAAATTACATTTTTCAAAATGTTTTTTTTTAATTTGAATATTTGAATTTTAAATAACAGAACTTTGAATATTTTGTAAAAGAATTATGGAAAATTAACCCATGAGCTCACTGGAAGCAATGGAATAAATAAAATAGTATTCAATGTGTCAAATAAAATAAGATTGTATTCAAACCATTATTATTTTTGTTTTCAACTCTGCATTACCATCTATTATACACATGCTTAATTCCTAACCAAATTTTAAATCTTCTGTATTTCTCTTCAAATCTACACTATTTGCTTATTATGCACACAGAACAGCTGAGAGAAAATAATGAGACTTCTGAAAACTTCATTTTTAATCTAATTTTTAAAAAATATTTCATGCGAACTCTTAATAATCTCTCTAAGAAAAATTTTAAAAATGATTTTTAAAAATGTAGGGTAAAAATACAATTCCGAAAAAAAATATCCTTTTGTTTTCTAGGATTCACTAAAATCTATTTAGTTGAATGAAATAATTAACATATATATTTGAATATAAAGACTCGTGAAGAACTAGCACTACATTCATGAAATTTCAAGATAAATGACAAATTTGAGTTTTATAAATATATTAGCTTTTATTTCACACCAGCTATTTTTATTTGTTTCAACTCGTATATTTCATCAATTACCAAGACAGTTTTAATCTTAGCTACTGATAAACAGGTATGCTTTTTGTTATAATTCATGCATGAGTTCACCACTAGCAATCTTAATTTTAAAAGTCTGAAGTATACAAATGGATAATTTATTATTTAATATTTCAGTCGATTGAAGTATCCTTAGCCCTAAAGGGACTTATGTCTTAGCTACCGATAAATTGGACAAATCGTCCCTTTTCAAAATTTTAATCTTTGGAAACAATGCCCATTTGTTTTTAAAAAATATTTCTTAATAGTAGTTTTGAAAGCAGATTAGCTGAAAAACAATGACCGTCATTCAATTTATAGAAGCTGACATTGTCAAATGTGATGTAGATAAAGTCTTCCTGCCAATGTGATTGTGAAGAATGAAAAAGTAGTTTAGGCATCAATCTTGTTGTAATTTATTTAGATATCTAATGCAATTTAGCTTTTTATTAGAAGTAATGGATAAATGCTCTATTGACTTACGTGATCTTTACATTTCAGTGAAGTATAATGAGAGTCCTTATATACAAAAAAATATGTACAGTGAAAATCATTTGAGACGAAATTGAGGGAAATGAAACAATTTTCGTGTTAAAAGAATTTCGTGTCAAAGGATACTACTAAAAAAAATAATAATATTTAACAAATATAAACTTATTAGCGTAAATTTTATTTACATAAATATGTATATATGCACGCATTTAATAAAATTTAATGAAACAAAAACATTCACAAGAAATTAATGAAATTTAATACAAAATTTCCGAGTTTCTTGTGAAAAACATATTTATTGAGTTTTCGGAAAATAATCTGAATTTTCCTTTGCGTTGTCTTTTTTAGCATCAAACTGGCAACAAATTGTCCAATGCCGTCCATTTTGTTATTCTATTCACCATTGGAATGCGCATCTGAATAACTGTGTATACTTTTCTTGGTGTTCTTCATTTGGGAGGACGTTTGATTGGAGTTATTCATTTCATTTTCGCCCTTGGGGTCCACCTCAATGATACTTTTTTTAGCTTTGAACAAACTCCAAAATATCTTTGTCTGCCGTAGTTGGGGCTGTACACACAGTTACATCATCTACTTCAATGAATTCTTCAGATGATGCAGTTGAACAGTGCAATAATGCAGAAACTTTTTCAAACATTTCATTAAGTGCTCATTACCGGAAGCGAATTTTTTCGTATTAAGCAATTTTCCTGCATGGAAGAAAATGCAGGGGTATACATATTAGTTTGTCGATACTGTTGTATAAATTCGTGTTTACCAATATTTCGTCTTAAGCTTTTTCATGTTAAGCGTATTTTACTGTATTTAGTATGGGAGATATTTACCAAAACCGTTCTCGTAGAATATATACACTTTACAGCGTGATTTCTATATAACTCTAACTCAATCATTCATAAAATATACCGGGTGTTCCGTAAGTCAGTAAAAACTCTAAAAATGCATGAAAATTTAAGGAATTGATGTATGATGTATTTGAATATCGTTTGTGGAAAAATCATTCTCGTGAAGGGGGATTTCTTCGGGGTTGAAAAAAATTAATTGATTACATTGTCCTACGGTAGATGGCGGTGTAGTCAAGCAAATCTCGGGAAAATAAGCAAATCAGAGTCTTATAAAATGCCGGAAATTATTGTGGGTTCATTTTTCTTTGAAGTGCCCTGCGCAAGATTATTCTGGAAGACATGTTCAGTGAATGGAAAACGCTACCTAGAAATGCTGCGAGATAAGTGATACCGTGCTTGTACAAACATAATGTCCTTGACAAGGTGATATTCATGCAAGACGGCGCATATCCTCATATTAAGACCGGAGTGAAGCAGTTTCTGAAAAAAACATTCATAGACGAACGAGTACTTTGCCGTCACTTAACACATGAATGGCCACCTCACTCCACGGATTTAACACCCGTTGATGTTTGGCACTGGGCAAAGTCCTGTTTTCATAGATATGTGGTGCTTATTTCTGTACAGCACCATCTATAGTTGGAAAATGTAACTAGTTTATTTTCTCCACCCCCCAAAAAAAATTCCTCCCTTACGAGATTGATTTTCCGCAAACCGTATTCGAACACATCAATTCTTTAACTTTTTATGCTTTTTTGAAGTATTTACGGATTTATGGGATACCCGGTACACATACAAATGAAAACTACTAATCTATTCACCAAAAATTCATCTAAAACTTTAATGAAGAAAAATTGTGATAGCGTTTAAGAAAACAAAACAATAAAATTTTGGGCAGTAAATAACTTTATTTCACTTTTCTTTTAATAAATAAATATTTACTAAAAATGTATCTCCTTAAAACAAAATTAAGTCAAACAGCTTTTCTATAAATAGAAATGTTATTAAAGGTTGTATGGAAGGAAAAAGCAACTTTAATGAAGATTAACGTTTCGAAACATAATCCTTCGAAATTGGAGAAAAATGTTGTTAATTTCTTGGGTGTTTTCTTATGTTCAGGTTATTTTTTTAAATTTTGTTCTTGTTTTCTATTTTCTCCCATATCCTTTTTCCAAAAGTTTTCTTGAAAATATTTGTCAACCCATTTATATTTTATTCTTCATAGTACTTCATAATGTTTCATAGATAAAATTTGGTCAAATACTACTTGCATTGATTTTTTTTAAAAATAATTAAATTTCAGCTGTACAAACAACTTTTATATGTAATTTTATCTTCATTTTCAGACATAATACGTTTATTATTGGCAAAATTTTTGTAACTTCTATTTCGATATTAAAGACAAATATTAATATTATTAATTAACCCCATATATTGAGCAGAGAAAAAATATGTCGGTTGCTTTTACCTGACCTTTGAGTGCCCTTTCTCAAAAAATAAAAAATTATGAACCCTAAAAAAAATTCTTATTCCTCCCCGTAGTGTCCACCCAGAGCAAAAACTATCCATAACTCGGAGCAAGATTAGATGGTTCGTGTAGATGTAGAGATATTTTTTTATATAAAACAGCGTTTCTCAAACTGTGGGGCTCGCCCCTTAGGGGGCCTGATAACCCAACGAGGGGGGCGCGAGTATATAGGACAGTCGAAAACAAAAGTTTATTTTAAAAATATATTAATTTACTCAAAATAAACAAATAAAATATATTCTGGCTTAATAAAAAGTAAATACACATTTACACTGATATAATGCACTTATAATATATTGGTACTGTGCGATGTATTTTATGATTAATTTAAGAACTAAGTGAAGAATTCTAACTTAACAATACTAAGTTAAGAACAAGTTTAATAATTACCAACGACCCCAAGGTCTTGTCATATACAAAATTATGTAGAAAGTTAACACTTATCTTGCTAATTTGTACGGTTTATAATTAATCTCTTAAATGCCAATTAAAAATTATACGATTTGTTCCCCAATCCCACCGTTTTTTAACACGTAGGCGAGTGCATGTGGTAAATGCGGTGGGGTAGAAAAGAAATAATCAGCAAATCCTCTGAAATAAGTAAATCTGTCACAAACCTGTCAAGATCCTTTTATTGCACTTCAAAGCTTTAGGAATAGTATTATGGATAGCAGTGCACAGAAGAGATCGTACTTCGGAAAGACGTATATATACGTCCGGGGAAATTAACGCGCTGGCTGAGTGCGAGATGTTTACATATGCCGGTGGGACTTAAGAGGTTAAAGTCGTATTGTAGCTTTAGTGTTAAAGTATATTATTATTGAATTCAACGCATTATTACTGTATGGGGGGGGCGTGATGAAAATAATGATTGAATATTGGGTCGCAAATATGGAAAGTTTGAGAAGCACTGATATAAAAGTAAAAATGTTGGATCTTAACTTAGAATTAAAAATTGAAAATAACTGACCCCCATTTGATACAAAATGTAAGATCATGTTTAAAGGATCCGATAAATCGAAGAGTTTAATCTTCACTAGTCAGTTTTAAGTTAATAAGGGCTTGAGATTTTAGTTTAACTAACACTAGGAGGAGGTACATCACATGTGCACATAGCGGCAGACCAGTCCCCATTGTACAAATTATTCATCTGTTCAATCCAATGCTCAAACTGTAAAACTGTAATTTACAGGTATTATATAATTATATTTCATGATCAAAATTATAAACTTCGCAAGCAACGCCGTCCCTGACATTATAATGGTGTTTCAAAGGAAACGGCGAAATATTGACGACACGGCCAAGTTGGCATCATATTTGACGACCAAATTGATCGATTTGAGGACCATGTTTGTGACCATTTTTAGGGACAATATGGATGCTTCTGGAAATTACTGAAGATATCTATAACATCACGATGTATGATGTAAGCGGATTTTTCGAGAAAGAGCTGGAAGATAAGGGGTGACCACCTACGCAAATTTTTCAAAGCACTCCTCTTCAGTTACATTCAACCTTTAACGTCCCAATTTTACTTTATCTTCCTTATGTTTAAATATATTTATTACAGAATCACACAAAAAAAACCTTTTTTTTTAGATATAGAGAGATATCATACATTTGATACATTATTTTAAATTGATATGCATCAGGCTTCCCTTAAACAAAGCAAACATTTCGATAAATTTACGTAATTATTCTTCTAGTTCTCACATCCATCTTTAATGTGAAAATCACAAGCAAGAATCCATCAAAATTTGTACGGACTACTATTATAGTAAGATGTTGAATCAGGCAATAGTGCAACTGGCCGCCCCATATAACTGGAATTTTAATTAACAATTTTCCACAATTTTTTGCAAATTTTTGTTTTGGGAATAATTATAAAATATCAAACGATTTTATTAAAAAAATAATGACACTACCAATCAATGTTATAAAAACTATGTAATTGATTCACCAAACAGTATTCTGAGAAAGTAAAGCTTAGTGTGTCCAAATCTTTTCCTAAAAACAAACAATATAATAGGACAATTTCTATTTAGACCTTAAAAAAAAAGTGCATGACGAATACTTAATACTAATAATACTGTTGTATGCACACACACACATACGTTATATGCATGTATATATATACATGTATAATATATATATCATATACATATACAAAATATATATTAAAAAAACTATTTCTTTTTCAAGAATTCTCAAAGACAGTAGTTTATCCTCAAGTAGAACTATAAAAGAAAAGAAAATCTATTCTTGAAACTACACTACATCAACCCTAAAGCATTATTCTCAATAAAAGCGTTTTATTTGTATTTCGATTTTTGGAGTTTTCTGAATTAGTTCGCAACTTTATCTCATCAGTGAAACTTTTTCGTGATTTTCTCTCGCACATCCTTTTTATTTCAAAGAATTAACTTGAATAAAAATAGAATTGCAACTTTGTCTTTTACACTTTTCCGATGGGAGTAAAGATAGCAGCCAAAGGATCAATTCCACAAGTGGAGTTAATTATGTTTTAATAATTAACAGATTACTTTTGTTAAAGCAAAGTCTTACCGATTTGTCTTTCTTTTTGAGATAGGGTAATGGGGAAATTTTTATTAAATAAATGTGAGTTCTAACATCTAATATAATTATTTTTCGAAATGATTTCTCTTTCCGATATCTCACGAAAATTAAAAGCTTTTATACCAGTGATTCCGAAAGTGGTCTATATAGACCTCCAGGGTTCTATGACAACCTGCAAGGGGGACCACACCAACAAAAAAATTTGGGGGTCCATGAGGAGTAAATGGGGGTCTATGATAGTGGTTCTCATTAAACCGGATCATGACTTTAATCATTAAAAAATTGATCTAGTGGAGAAACCAGATTTTACCAATTCACATTTAATAAATTTAGTTATGTCAATTTGTGGTTACTAGATGACAGCATAAATTTTACTAAGACATGGACCATTTCAGCATTTTTTTCCAAAATTAAACTGAAGAACTATAATATTGGAGGTCGCGAATTTCCTCAATTTGTCACAGACAGTCTGTCGGGACATTTTAACGTACGCTCAACATTTAAATGCCTTTACTCAGATTTTGAAAGTGTCTGTCATGCATCAGCTTTAAAACCTTTTCTGAATGTCACACAGACCCAGTCTCCTGTAGTACCTCTCAGGAGAAGAGGAAGGCCTCGCAAACAACCATTGATTCCTAGAGGAACTGCTGGAGAGAATGCCATATTGTCTGATAGTAGACCACCTCGCCGAGACGGTCTTCGGCGGTGTAGGGGGAGAATGTAACAGTTACATTTAAACTCTGCCTTCCCTTGACAAATAACGACAGCCAGGTGACGCTACTTGTTCTTGGGGGGAAAGATAACGTTTTTCCAGAGATCTTGATCCGCCGGACGGTCCTCGAGCGATGGGTACACGTGGAGTGAGGGAAAGCCTTTCCCTCCTTTTATGTCTCATTCCTACACTATGTATTTTGTGTGTATGTGTGTGTATCTCCTTGTGTTGTGGAATTTCATGAACATTAAAAATATCTTGTTCCTGTAACCATCAAAGGCTGCATTACTTAATCTTTCACAACATGGGAGCATTACAGTGTGAGATTGCTTTTTTTAAAGTAATACAGCAGTAAGACAATGATTTCATATAGTCACTTAAAAAAAAAAGAAATGTCACGTTACAATAGGAACTTATCAGAATAGGTCTTAACGAAGATTTTAAAATAAAGTTTAGAAATGGATGTCAGCAGTTCTGGTTTTAAAAATACATACCTGATATTTGCCGCAAATTGTGGAATATCGTGAGAAAGTTTTTAATGGATTTTCTATGTGAGATGGAGTTACACTGAATTTGTCAACTCAAACACAAAAAAGGGGAAAAAAGAACTGGGCCCTTACTAACAAAGGAGATGTAGATTTTTTTAAACCTGACTAGATTGATTTTAAATGTTGAAAATTTGTTATTGAAGCACCAAATTCGTCCCTCTAATTAAAAGTATTTGTTTGTTGTTCAATAATTTTATGTAACAGTTATTTTATGTATTAATTTGATTTTAATTTTAATATTCATTAATATGCGCTTCTAAAGTTTTAAACACTGTACTTCATTACAGTTAGAAATTTAATTTCTTTTAAGTAGAAGCACCAACTATCAAAAAGACACTTAAGTTAATAAATTAGCAAAAATTTACTAGTTGGTAAGCAGGGGTCTAACGGAAATCAAAAAACATGACAAGGGATCTATGAGACGAAAAAGTTTGGGAACCTCTGTTTTATACAAATTTGATTTATATAAACTTTCAAATAAGCCTCTACCATACAAATCAGGTAGAGTCTTATTTGAAAGGAAGTAAAAATAGAGATTTGAAAAGTGTACGACAATATATAAACGAGGAGGTATGTATATTACCATATACATACCCAAGTTTAACCAGAATTTATTTTTGTTATATTTTTATTTTGCATTTTTACAAAAAGTTAAGTTAGTCCTTTATTCAAAGTATTGTCCATGGGTATTGATGCACTCGTTCTAACGCTTTTGCCACTGCTCTAGACAGTTCTGGAGCTCTTGAGGCAGGATACTGTTCAAAGTCGACATACACTTTGGCTTCATTCCCGAAAGTGAATCGCTTTCCTTTCAAATTCCTTCACTCGTGGAAACACAAAAAAAAAAAAATCCGACGGAGCCAGATCGGGTGAGTAGAGTGTTTGATGCACAAGCATCATGTTAATGTTTGTGAAAAACTGACGAACTATCAAAGCTGTGGGGGCTGAAGCATTGTCGTGAAAGTACGCCATGACACGTTCGCTTTCTCAGAAATTTGATCAATAGGTTTTCGCCGATCTTTATCAAATGCACATCTGATTTTGGAAATGTTTACATCATTTCTTCCTGTCGATGGATGTCCTGGGCATGACATGTCTTGTTGATATGTTGCCAGATTTGAAAGGAAAAGCCATTTGTAGACTTGTAATTTTCCCAAAGCATCATCATTAAAGATTTGTCGAAGCATCCCGAAGGTCTCAGCTGCAGTTTTCCCAACAGGAAGCAAAATTTCACACACAATATTTGTTCTTTGTGGTCGGTCATCTCACTAATAACCAAAGGGTTGAAAGAGGGCACGCAACAGAATACTAAAAGTAATCCATTTAAATCTGGCTGACGCCAGCTCAATAACGGTCGCGGGAGACCCCCAACTAACATCACAACTCATAATTACAAATCATGCGCGCCCTACAGCTCAATTCCTGTTATTTCGGGATCCCCCTTTGTAAATGTATATAGTAATTTCTCGAAGTATTGTCTAAATAAAGGAATGAACTAAGTAGAGCCCGAGGTTCACAGATCTGGTCTTCCACTCAAAAAATATATTATATTTATATTATGTGACATGTCTTGCCATACCATAGAAGGACATATGATCGGTGGGGTAAATAAATCAATGCAGAAAAAATTCTGTTATCTTTTTTTCATTAAAATGTATACTCATTACGCATTTTAACGCACTTCACGCGCGAAAAGAAAAAACGATCGCAACTTCACATGCAGTGTATCTCATACCCAAAGATGTTTACATTCTGTTTTTACCAAAAATTTGCATACAAAGGAGAAAAAGAAAGAAAAGTAGGACATAAAATTTGTTTATTACATTTTTTCCCAAATAAATTTAGTTTTTCCGTTCTTTTTGTTAGGGCATTCAGTACATTGTTTATATACTCCTTTAGTCTTCGTCGCGAGTGAATGTAATGTTTTCACTGGATCTTAATTTATTTTTAAAATTTCGTAGAAGCATTGCTTGCTGGTTTTATCCTTTTTTCTATATTAATCGAAATCCAAAACACTTCAGAAACCAGCGTTTGGTTCGATGTTTAGGAAATGGTTTCTGACTACTTAACGAAATAATTTGAGCATTTATTGTCGCAACGTTCGCCAATATAAACATATTGTAATAGTCTATCGAATAGATTTTCTAGCCATTGAATATGTTGCGATCATTTTATCAAGAGCGATAATTGCTCCCTCATCTTAATTATCTGAATAGATTTCAGTAGAAGAATCATACTTGCTATTTTATACTTTTCTCCATTCGATTCTTCCTCATCATTCCCTCAAAAAGTCTTTCTTCATCCGAAAATACTCTGTTGTACTATATCTATTAAATATAGTATTTGCTAAATTTCTTCAATATCACATTTTTTCATCATAACTACAATAATACGTCATTGCATAAGAAAGATTTTAAAGCGAGCTCATTCTTTTAGAATCATAACGACGATTCACGCGCAAGGTATGGCATACCCGAAGAAGCGGTATCCAAAAATATACCTTTAGAATTCGCCTATAAGCTACGGCCCCTCAAAGGAAATGACCATAAAGTCCGCTACACGAAAAACTATTCATTTTCGGAAAAGGGTTTAGATGGAATCTTGAAAAAAGTGAGGCGATGGGTATGACACACCCCGCGCGTGAAGTACCAGATTAAGCTTGGTCCACTACTGCGATGCAAGTTCCAATACAGTGCTAGCCATTAAAATTGCAACACCGTAAAGAATTTGGATCGATTTTATTTTTTTGCGTCGCTCTCTGAAGCAAAACGAAGGCTGGTGGTAGTGGATCTCGTAATCTGAACCTCGGTCAAGTGACGAGGACTACATCCGAGCTGGCATCCAGCTCTCCAAACTTTCACACGATTCCAACGTGGGATTTTCAGCTACGACAGATTTAATGTACATCATACCTCTACATGGCGGGTCTTCAGTGGCATCAGTACTGCGATTCGTGACTTGGAAAACCTGACTACAAGTTCGTGACCATGACCACTTGGCTACAGCAACCATAAACAAAAAGGATAGGAAATAACAAAACTTTACTTATTATACTAATCTAAAGAGTAAGAAAAGTCCTAATTAAATTTGCAGGTAATTTTACGAAATACAGTGTGGATATTTAGCGTGGAGTGCCATTATACATAACATCCTCGTTATTTGACAGTGTTTCAAAATTAAGAACTCCGTTGCCAATAATCCTTGTGCAGTTACATTAAAATATAAGCAAAATATATAAAATCAAATATTTTCTCTAGAAAACATTTGTGACAATCTCTTTTTTTAACGTGGTTGTATTTTAGTCTTTGCAGACACGGTAAATTCCAAAATGGGTTAACCATTTCATGGTGGCACCATCTAGTGGCGACCTCGCTACTAAATTTGGAAGCTTAAATTAGTTTTTAATTCAAGCTTTCGCTAAATATTTCAGTGATTTAATTTTATCGAGAGAGTACCAGAGCCAATTTGCTACTCAAAGAATTTTTTACATGCCACATAATCATATGACATGCATTTCTTCGATTTTCATACCCAAAAAATCTATTGATTCCAGCCGGGGTTGAACCCGCACTCTTTGACTGAAGAAGCGGATCGCTACCTCTAAACCATCGGAGCCGACCGTTTATGACAAGTTGTTCTAAAAACGTTGAAATAAAGAAATAGTTTCGAAGGAATTATTTTGAATTAATTAGAAATTGAAAAATCAATAAAATACTTCATTTCGCTTTAAGTTTTATCAAGTCAAGTCTATGTTAGTATTTTTTGGCGGTTAATCTTCTCTAGACTGTCCTTCTCTTTAATGCATCTACTGCCATTAAATCCTTAAATTATAATTCGATAGTAACATGAAGTTGTGTTAATTAATTTCGCAACTTGTCATTAGTGAACTCTTGGCAGCGTTATCCCTTCTCAAACGGAGGATTAGTTAATTAATCTATCTTAAAGGAGAATTTCGTTCTCTTACCCATTACAGCAATCAATGAAGCAGTTATGGGCTGGATAAAAGACGGAAGCTCTTTTATTAAAATATTTCTGAGTGTTAATTAAAGAGGATTCTTGGCGAATTTCCTTTGGCACCAATATCTCGGCTCTTTGTAATTAAAGTCGCCAAGCTATCGAGTGTCTTTTGAAGCCGTTAGAATAGTTTCTCCTACAGTGAAAATCATTTAAAAAGAAACTGAAGGGGAATGAAATATTTTTTTTTTGTTTTAAAGAACTCCGTGATGTATAAAGGATATTGCAAAAAAATTATATTTAGCACACACACACACAAAATTAAGTTTAGTATAGCACATTTTTGCATAGATATGTATATATATGCATATATTTAAAATCTATAAAACAAAAAATCCTTCACAAGAATGTGACGAAATTTAATTCAAAATTTCCAAGTTGTTTGAAATACAAAACATTTATTGAGTTTTCTGAAAATAATCTGATAGTTTTCTTTGCATTGACTTTCTTAGCAAAAACTTGTCCACAAATTGTTCCATATCGTCCATTTTGTTATTCATTTCACCATTCGATAATATGATTCTAAGCAACTGCGCATACTTTTCATGATCCTCTTTTCGGATGACATGGAAATATGAGCTGCAATATTTATTTCATTTTCGTTGTCAGAAACTGCCTGAATGATATTTTTTGAACTTTGAACAAACTCAAAATGCCTTTATCTGCCATAATTGGGGCTGCACACACATTGTCATGATTCATTGAAACGAATTCTTCCGGTGATACAGTAGGACAGACCAATAATGCAGAAACTTTTCAAACATTTCATAAAGTTTCTGAAGCAGCTTTTTCGTGTTAAGTGATGCTCGTTTCGTGTTAAGAGAAAAAGTGCTAGAAAATACATATTAGTTTTTCGGGGGACTATTGTATTATTTCATGTTAAGGGATTTCACATTAAGCGTTTTCGCGTTATACGTATTTTACTGTACTTTATCATCTTCTGGGGATTTTGACGTAAATAAAAGTGATTGCCGAATCTTCAGACGAGAAAAGATGAGTTTCCCTAAAATAATTCTTTAATTTTAAACTTGAAAATGTTATTTGTTTTTGGACACTTTTTCAAACTTTTTTCAACTATGTTATTTTTATGTTATGATTATAATCAAACAGCGGTTTTTTTTAATTTACAGGTGAATTGTTTTTTTCTACAAACAACTGATTATCCACTAAGTGGAAAGGGAAACAAATGTTCTTCAAGTAATATTAATATTTTATAACTTAAAAACTGTTTTGCTGGCAGATAATAAAAATTTATATTACACTTTCGGTTTTGTAAATATTTTAATAACAAATTATCTGCATTTCTCAACAACATTTTATTCTTAAGATATTATAACTCACAACATTTTTCAGTTCATTACTTTTATGTACGCTTAGAAGAGTAAAATTAATATATTTTTAAAAGATTTTAATCAATGAATCGGACTATTTTAAAATCAGAGGCATAGTCAAAAAAAAACAAGTAAAAATATTTTTATGGTTTAAAGTTGTAGTTCAATTCTTATTAGGTTTTTAAAAATTGCTAGGGTTTTTTTTTTAATTTTCCTTAATATAAACGCTCCGCAGAACACGCTATAAGAATTATTTTCCCAATATACATTTCACTTTTTAACGGATTAACTCATATGCTACAGCGTGTGACCGCGGTAGACTAGTGGTAAAGGTAACGGACTCTTGGCCGGCGTATCAGGAAATTAAGCCTAGTACTGATAGAGACTCGCCGTGCAGGGAGGGACGATGGACGCTAAATACGTCGAGAAACAAACGACCTCCCATTGGTGTGGTGTGGTGTGAAAGATAGAAGAGGGAGGGTGCCAAATCATGTGACGTCCTCGTCACTTCCCCATTGTTCTAAATTACGATGTCCGTCACCGAGAGCTCTCGTGTTTCACAACAGTTTTGCTCTTTAAGAGAGAATTGTCTCTTTTCTTATAAAATTCTTTTTCTCGTACTTTTCAAATATTTTACTTTTCTTTCTTAGCAAATTTGCTTTTTTTTTGGTGCCAGGAATAACGATTTGTTTTCCCAAGACATTCATTTAAAAGTTATCACTCACAGAAATGTAACGCATTACTGTAAAATAGGCACACCGCGATATTGGCCAGAATACTAGTGTTCTATTATACAGAAAAAATTCACATAAAATGCTTTAGGAAGTCCTATACATTAGTCATTAGTTCCTCATAATTTCTTTGCATGCAAATATCCAGTATCAAATAATTTTATTCGGAAATCAAGCTAAGGGTTTTCGGATGTCAAAGAGGTGTAATCTATATACAAAAGGAGAAAAACGATTCACTCACTCACTCATCACGATCTCCAGAACTATTAGAGAATTACAGACTTAAAATTCGGTATGTGTGGTCCTTTTATGGAGTAAAGATCCCCTACGAAGGAATTTTGCGAAAATAGACCTCCAAAAAGATTTGTGGGGGTTAAAGGGGCGTTATATATAGACATTCACAGTTTTAAAATATTAGACCTACAGTCTTAAAATTTAGAAAACGTGTTCCTCTCACGGAGTAGAGATCCACTAAGTAAGGCTTTGCGAAAATAAACCCCTTTTATGAACTGAACTTACAACCCTGAAATTTTGAAAACATGTTACTTTTGCTGATTGAGACCAGATAAGAAAGATGTCTTTAAAAGTCGACCCACGTGGGGGTTAGTGATTTTAAAAAATTACTTTTTTTATCTATTAAACGCCTCCAGACTTAAAACTTGGCAAATAAAGTCTTTCTGGAGCAGTGATAAGCTAAAAAAGGAGTTTTTTTCTTTGTTTCATTTTACATTTACTTAAAAGCAGAACGTTTAAAATGTATTTATCCTTCAGTCTCTATTGCTTTATTTTTCAATTCAACCAAGTGAAGAACGGGTATTCTAGCTCGTAGAATATATAACTTAAATTAATGGCTCAGTAGTCCATGAGGGGCAAGGCGTACTGTGCCCATATCAGAAAACATGACCTCAAATTCTCAGCTGCATGAGCAGGTATTCCGGTCAGTTGGTCAATACGACGCGAAAGCCCCAATACCTTTATTAACCGCATACAAAAAGTTGAACAGTTTTCAGGAGAGAGATACATATATACTCTAATTCTACATATGACATCATTTTGTGATGTAATACAGAACCAATCCGCGACCGGCTGACATGACATCACTTTAATCCTTACGTCATAGTTTGAGGCCACGTGCGGGATCAGGGAAAGTTAAAGGATAAATAAATGGAGTTGCAACATTCTCCCATCCTTTTGAGTGTATTGCTATCACTCAAAAGCATGTAAAATCTCATTAAATAATCCAAGTCTTTCAGGTATTTTAACTAATCTACCTGATCTAGTGATTTTATTTTTTATGACTGCATTACTATAGTTAATTCATCTTTAATTGGAATATAGTTAATTCATGTTGGAACGCCATCAATTTTTACAATTTCATTATTTATAAATGGTACTTCGAGTGTATAAGCTCTTTGAATTGGACGAATCATTTCGGAGCTCTTAAATTTTAATTTCAAGGAACGGACTTTACCATCCTATCTAGAAGCAGACTTTTTTTCTTTTCCTAAAAGACAATACACGCGCTTCTTGGATGGCTCTTCAATCATCACGACATCACCAACTTTGAAATCATGATCCGACTTTCTTGGGCGTTTTTGACGTAGTTGACCAAGATATTTCCTAAAACGTGATCTAAAATCATGGATCAGTTTCTTCCAAGAAAATTTATTCTTTTCTGAAACTTATAGAATTTACCTTAATCTAAATCTATGGAGTCAAATGAAGATTTCCCGTTTAAAAGCAAACTTGGCGTTAATGGTATTAAATCATTTGGATCTTACGAAATATAAATTAATGGACGAGAATTCACCACCACTTCACAATCACACAGAACAGTTAAAAGTTCTTCATATTTTAAAATTACCTTACCTAAAGAACGCTTCAATAATTCTTTAATTACTCGTACTAATCTCTCCCACCAATCTCCCCACCAAAGTAGCAATTGGGTTATTGAACTCCCATTTAATAGCTTAATATCGGTCTCTTGCATTATCTTATCTCAATCTAGATTTTTCAATTCACTATTGGTGCCAACAAAATTAGTCCCGTCATATGTATATAAAGTTTCTGGTCTAGTACGACGTGCTATAAACCATCTTAAAGAAAACGTGAAACACTCAGTGGACAATGAATTCACTAGCTCTAGATGTATCGCCCAATAAATGGCACAGGTATAAAGCTGTATCCACACCTTACCTCCATCTCTAGTATAAAGAAGTCCAGCCAAATCAATACCTGTAATGTCTAACGCGTTAGCATCTTTAACACGGCAGACTCACACCGGATCACTCATAGGAGAGTTTGAGCTATATAGACGACAGGTCACACACTTCATAACTACTTCCCTAACCATTTTTCATGTTTTCATTATCTATAATTTTTCACGCAGTATATACTACATAAGAATTTGTACCCCAGCTTGACAATATTTTAGATAATACTCAATCTTGTGGTTAAAAGGCATTTACTATGCATCAAAATAGTAGCAATAAAATTTGAATCATCTTTTCTCTCAGTTATTTTAGTTTTAACTCTAAGGATTCCCTCGTTGTCTTTAAAGACATTTGCAATGGGTATTGACTTCAAATTAGGAAACATTTTACCTTGCGCTAACCGAGTTGACACCCTTTCAGCATTTTCTATATCGTCCAGCGATAGTTTGGGAAGTTTTCTTTTCTCAACAAAAACCCTAGAATTTTTGCAAATCCAGCCCTTTAAACGAACTATTGAATTGTATTTAGAAAATCGTACAGCATACCACGGGACCAATTTCTCAGAAATATTTACATTAACTATAATTCAGACCTTCCTTTTTTCCGAAATAACATCCTCAGGTTCACAATTTCACTAGCAGGCTACTGTTCCCTACTTTTGTTTCACAATTGAGGTCCCTCCCACCATTTAGAATCCAACATCTGTTTGGGAGAACAACCTCGTGAGAACAAATCTGCTATATTTATATTACCAGGAACATGCCTCTCTATGACTGAAATTTGGTAAGTTCTTTTACCCGATTGGCTACAAACACGGGCCAATTTCCTTGCTCTCTTATCCACCAAAGAGCCACTTCTGTGAATCGGACCAGTAAATTACTTATATTTCTTGTAGATGTAGAGCACTGATAATTGAATTTGCAAGTCTAGCTCCAATGCAACAGGCCATTAATTCTAATCTAGGAATAGTAAGACATTTTAAGAGGGCCACTCTAGTCTTAGAACGTAAAATTGAAACTTTAACATCATTTTCTACAACAGTTCGAATAAATACACATGCACCATATAAGCTTTTAGATGCATCTAATACATTCGAACCCACCAACACATCAATTTCTAAATCTTCGCTGAATTAATCTGAAAACTATGTTCAATTATCTTAAATTATTTAGAATTCGCTGATCTGGTTTTTTCGGGACATTGTTGCATATTATTTCCTCAGAGAGAACTTCTAAGCCACAAGCGTAATCTCCATTCAAAGCTGACAGCTCGATAGAATAAATTCCATGTTGCTTAGGCTTAGTTTGGGATCCTCCAAACAGGGAGTGAATTATGTTTTCATATCTATGTGGTATTAATCCCAAGTGCGCAATTAATCTTTCACTCACGTGAGAATACTGGCTAGCTGAATCAAAAATAATTATGCGCCTTTCTCGATCTCCCGCAATTACACAGAGTCTGCTAATAAACCGTTCGACTTCTGCTAAATTGGTTAGAAAGAGTAATAGTGGAAGGAGAATTTTTAACACTTTAAGATTTATGGTTTTTTACTACACATAATATCAAAATGAGACAAAGAGCAGAAATTATGCTTTAGTTTAGATTTTAAGTCACACTGCCTACTGATATGACTTGATTTTGTTAAACATGAATAGCAGGCTCCCTTTTTAGACAATATTTTTAACTTTTCATCTAAAGATATTTTCTTTGCTGAAAAACCCTTATGGCTGGGATGGGGTTTATCACAAAAAAATAAAAACAAAACTAAATAAGCTTACCAGGGCTGCGGCAGTAGCCGGATCTTCACTAATCTCGTTCAGAGGGGCAGGGACATTCTTTTTTACGGGAAACTTGATTCGCTGCACATCCACTTCTTGATACCACAACAGTTTCTTCACCCTGCACTTCTTGACGGAGAAAAGTCTTCAGATTCTCTGAGGAGCGAGTGTTCTTTTCGGTGGTGGTGTCGGATAGTTCGTGGTGGTTTCTGTTGCGTTCCCACGTCATAAGCACTTCTTTGGAAAGGCAGCTTTCAACCAGAGGGGGGGGAGGCAAGAAATCGCCGAACTTTTCCTGTGTTTGTCCTAGGTTCTCCAGAGCTCTCAGCTTTCCCTCCAACTCGTCATATAATCTTGAAAGGTCTTTTTTTGGTCTACCCGACACGGCATTCTTCATAACCATTGTCAGAAGATCCCGAACATAAATTTGGACAAGCAGATCTTCTCTTCAAAACCGCTCTTTCAATCGGGCCACTGCTTTAGGATAATTCGCTTCAGTAGCCGGAAAACTAAGAATGAGTCTCTCCGCCTTTGATATGAGTTCGACTGAAGCCACAAGATACTGCATCTTGTCTTCGTCAGGGATGTTCCAGTCGTCGAGAATTTTTCGGAACTGGCTCCAAAAAGAAAGGAACTCCTTTGGGTCTCCGTCGAATTTTCTCGGTTCGAGCTTTGGTAACTTGAACTTTCTTGGTGTCTGGAACTTCAGAAATAACAGTCTCTTTCAACTTCTTATCGATGAGAGAGTAGTATTCTCTAAATATCTTTCACGGTAGCCTTCTGCATCAGTGAAATCAGTCTCGAACTCTCTTCCATCATCTTCTAACTGTAGCAAAGTTCCAGATACTGCTTCTTGCACCGCTTCTAATCTTAAATATTTATCTTTCAATTGCACTTGTAGCAATGAAATCTTTTCTAAATCTACTACCTCATTCCGAAGCTCATTTTCTATCTTATTTGAGCTGACGGTGAATGCAGTTCTCAGAACTCGTCTCTGTGCCTTTTGTGCTTTAAGATCCATATCTAATTCTATTTATCAAATTCTATTACCAATAACACGTCCTGTCGCGGACGCCAAGTTTTACAAACCCAGGTTCTGCAAAGAAATCTTTCCGATGTTTATTGCAACAAAAACCTTTATTAACAGTACAGCACAGACACAAAAAAGCGAACTGTTTTAAGGAGAGTGAGTGAATATTAACGTCACACTGTTTAGCTACACGAGGGGCTTTTGGAGAAGGACCGAGTAATTTTGAACCATGGTCAAGTGACGTGGACGACACCTGCGCTGGCACCCCTCTCCTACCTACCACGCCACACCAACGGGAGGACGTCTGAGCTCTCGACAGATTTAACGTGCATCCCTCCCCTACACGGCGGGTCTTCATTGGTACTGGGTTTGAACTCATGACACGCTAGCCATTATTCGATACCTTGACCACTTGGCTACCGCGGCCACCAGTTTTAAGGAGAGAGATACATATAAACTCTTATTCTACATGTGACATCCTTTTGTGATGTAATCAGTAACCAATCCGCGACCGTCGCACATGATATCACTTAAATCCTTACGTCATAGTTTGAGGTCACGTGCGTGATCAGGTAGTTCCTAAGCAAGCTTCGTACTCACTTATCGACCCCCTGAAGAGATGAAAGGCTGAGTCAACCAGACCGAGGTTTGAACCTCGGACCTGAGGCGTGGAAGCTGCGATAAGCTACCACTCGTCCACTGAGCCTTCGTTTTGTTGATTGGTCATTACAAAAAGTGTTTAATGGACTTGGGTTGATTTCTTGACCATAAGAATAAGATACAGCACAATACAGCTTAAAGTAATTAGCTAACTTTGCATTCTTTTTAAGTCTGGGATATCTTCAATCTACCAAAAAAGGAGTTAAAACACTACTTTGTAGGGTTTTTTGAAGAAATTCAATAAATAGGCAAAACATAGTAAAAATTATTTTTAAAATTTCATCTACTTATATAACGCTTCGTTTTTGTTTGTTTTTTTTAATTTTTCTAAAAGTTCACAAATACATTAAATTCTCATTAATAATGCAAAGCCTGAGATTCAACAAGTAAAATCAGCGAGTAGACATGACAAAGAAGATACTTACAGCAGCTTTGACGTCACAAATGACGCAAATTTATTTGTTTTGTCTCTTATAACCTACGCTCTAGGTTTAGCATTTGATTTAGAAGAAAAGATAAAAGTAAGATATACACAGTCATTTTTGCTGATATTTTCTCACACTTAATAGCCTAAAATGTTGAAGGCTCGATATAATTTATTAATAGCTTCGTAAAAGAGAAAGTGCTATTTTTTAATACTAATTTCAAATATACATCGTATGCAATCGGGAATATTAATTTTTACTATTCAGAAGAATTGAAGTAGTTATAATACACTATAGTTAAGCGTGGGCAGTCAATTTAACCCAAAAGGCTTGTTTTCTAATATTATTAGCTATAAAAACGTACGAGTACATAAATGTAAGTATATATTATTTTAGCACGAGAATTCTGCACTATATATAAATTATCTTAAATATTAAGTAAGTGAAATGTGCGTGTGCGAGAGTGTGCAATTTAATGTTTATAAATATATAAGTAGAAAAATAACTATATAAAAAAAAAAACTAGAATTCAAATAAAAGTCAAACAAAAACTAAGTTCTTTTATTTTATAATTCCAATATTAATTTAATTTATAATGGGCCAAAGAGTTCAAGTAGTTAAAGAAAAAAAATATATCCAAGTTTCCCTCTGAACTTTTAAGACTACCATTTTTTACGTATACACCCTTGAATTATTTCTTTCCTGTCTGGCTTATTGGTATCATTTGGATTCAAACCGTTTTGATTTTGTAACGATCAATCATTTCTTTACATTACTTTCTTTCTTTTTTTTAGAATTATAAATTTCTCATCCATAAAAAATTTTGCTTAGCATTAAATCTAACAAAAAAACTGAGTTAATTAAGAGCGTATAAGCGATCTTATACGTGTGTGTAAGCACGCACGCGTGCGTGCGTGCGTTCGTGCGTGCTTGTGCAGTTACTGATAATTTCCGATATTTCTAAATGAATCATATATCTATAATCAAGGTGATTCGCTACCAGTTCGACAAACTTGCAGGGGGTACAGAGATTACTCGGAATCAAATAGAAATGCAGGGTCGTAAATCGCAGTTGCGAGCTGTGATGCAAAGAAGCAGAGAAAATTAACGAAAACAGCAACATATTTATAGAACTGAAAACATTTTATTGAAAATTTATAGTACAAAGGTATTTAAAAGTACGACCAGAAGTTTTCTAACTGGCCTGACATGGCCAGTTGGAATGACATGGCCAGTAATTGACATGGCCAGTGTTATGAATCAGAATGAGACTTTAGATTTTGAGTTTGATGTAGAATGCAATTATGAATTGTATAACGAACGGATTTTGACTTACCGCCATTTTCCATGCTGGGCGTATGAACACTGTGGAAGTATTTCGAAAGCTTAATGAAAGATATATAAATGAAGATTATTAAATGAATCACACCAAGGATTTCACAAGTCGACTTTTCATGTATATATTTGCTTCACACACACACTCATGCCTTTACATGTACGATAAAGAAAAAGATTTCACAAAAACATAATCACAAGAATGGTGACCATTACAACCGAATCATCCGAATCGAATGTCATTTTTCCCGCCGAACTCACATCGGCTTCCGGAAAACGAAGTTAAGATCGTGGCGCCATCTCTGGACGGCGAAAGGAGTCAACTATTCTTAACATCCTCCGGGGGGCGGGAAGATGTAGTCGATGGGGGTAGGGGCAAGACTGCAACTTGAGAGACTGGTCTTGTCATGACTCCACGGGAAGTCTGGATAGTGACGACACGGCATATTCCGTCAGCTCCAGGATGTGGCCACAATCCTTCCGGGAGTCCACCTGGTGCTGAAAGAGGCTGGATTCTTGATTTAGGACGAGAGATCCTACCGTGAAGTCTTTCTGGCCCTGCATCCATTTGGTTCGGGACTGCAAGGTGTTGAGGTAGGAGAGCTGCCAGCGAGACCAGAACATCCTTTTCAACTTCATCAGAAGAGACCACCTAGAATGAAGACTCAAGGATTGGTTAGTCAGACTGTGATCAGGGAGTTCAAGCAAGGGACACCCGATAAGAAAGTGTCCGGGTGTTAACACCTGGAGATCCTTAGGGTCTGATGATAGCGGATAAAGAGGACGTGAATTTATGCACGCCTCGATTTGGCACAGAATTGTAGCAAACTCTTCAAAGTTCAGCACAGCCGCCTTTAAGGTTTTGAGCAAATGATGCTTTGTGAGTTTGACTGAGGCTTCCTACATACCTCCGAAATTCGGTGCATATGGAGGAATGAAGTGCCACTGAATGTTTTTGCTTGACGAATAGTCCTGGACATTAGAGTTTGTGAAGTAATTTAAACAAGTCCTTCAAGTAAGCTGAAGCACCAACGAAATTTGTACCGTTGTCAGAATAAATGTCTGATGGATAGCCACGGCGTGACACAAATCGACGCAGTGCTGACAAAAATGCTGCTGCTGATAGCGAAGATATGAGTTCAAGGTGCACTGCTTTAGTACACATGCAGATGAAGAGGCAGATGTAAGATTTGAAGTTGCTGGTCTTGCGAGTATGTTGGCACTTTGTCGTGATAGGTCCAGCAAAGTCAATGCCTACCTTTTCAAAAGCACGACAAGGGGTGATTCGTTCGATGGGTAGATCACCCATCATTTGAGAGACAGGCTTCCCCACAAGCTTAAAACAGTCTACGCAGTTGTGTAGTTCTTTTCTGACAGCTGATTTACCATTAGGTATCCAAAACTGCTGACGAATGAGGGATAAGACTAGTTCCTGCCCAGCATGGAAATTGACCCTATGAAAATGTCTAATTGAGTAGACTTGTAAAGTGAAGATTTTTTTGGTATGAGCATAGGATGCTTTTGTTCAAATTTAAGAGTTTGTTGGAGACGAAGACGTCCTCCGACACGAAGAATTCCCTCAGAGTCAAGGAATACATTCAAAGACTGAAGGTTGCTAGATTTGGAAGAGGCTTGTTATATATATATATATACATTTCAAGAGATTAAGTTCTGTATGGTATTCTCCATTTTGTAACAATTTGACTACCTTTTTGATTGAGGTTTCTAATTCATGTGTATATAAAGGCCCAGTAACTTTGGACACTGATTTGGAATTATGGTAGAATCTGAATATCCATGCAACAGTCCTAATTACTTTCATGTATGAGGAAAACTTATCCAAGAAACTAAGAGAATTATCAACACCAGTTGAAAGAACAATAGAGTCACTTAATGATTCAGACTGATCAATAGGAACAAGTGGAACAGGCTGTTTCAGAGAAAGGAAGAAATGAATTGGAAGAAGGATGGAAATCATGAAGCCATTTTGGACCAGTTACCCACTCTGAATTTTCAAGAAGTTGTTTCGGGTAGAGGCCTCTTGTTGCCCAATCTGCCGGGTTTAATTTTCCCGGAATGTGATGCCAAGATTCTTTTGAGGTTAGTGTGTGAATTTTTCCAACCCTGTGTTGCACAAATTGATTTCCTTTTACAGGTGGATTATTTATCCAACTCAGTGTAATTGCTGAGTCACACCATAAATAAGTATCGTGAGTGATGTTAAGAGATCTCTTAAATGTATCTAGAAGTTCAGCCAGAAGCAGAGCACCACAAAGCTCTAATTTAGGTAATGATATTGTTTGTACAGGTGCCACACGAGTTTTTGAAACCATTAAGAATAAGTGTGGCGAAATCAGAAACAACACGTAAGTGTATTACGGCTGAATATGCCTTTGAGGAGGCGTCACAGAACCCATGAATTTCACAGTGTTTTAGCATTTAGTGTTTGAACATATCTGGGAACTTTTATTTGTTTGAGGCATGAAATTTCTGCTTGAAACCGATTCCATCTATTAAGAATGTCTGATGATATCTCATCATCCCAGTCAAGCCCTGCCTTCCACAGGTCTTGAAGAATAATCTTTAAAATTATAGTTGAGGGAGAGACAAACCCCAGAGGATCAAAGATGCGTGCGATGATTGATAGCATCTGTTTCTTTGTGGATACCTGGTCTGGTAAGACTGCTCTTACTTTAAAGGAATCCTCGTTTAAATCCCAGAATAAGCCAAGAATTTTCTGGGTGGACTCATCATTAAATGAATATAAGGAAATATTTGTCTTTAGACTGTTTGGCAAGTCTGACAAGACTTCTGGATGAGTGCATGACCATTTTCGCAGCTCAAAATCCACCGGCTGACATTAAATTTTGCAGTTCGTGAACAATTTTCCTAGCCGAGTCCAATGAGTCAGCACCGGCTAACAAATCGTCAACATAGAAATGATCTTTTGCGAGCTTAGCTGCCTGTGGAAAACGATGTTTTTCATCCTCACATAATTGTTTCAAAGTTCGGATGGCAAGAAATGGGGCATAAGATGTACCATAGGTAACTGTATTTAATTTGAAAATCCCTAATGGTTCCTCTGGAGACTTCCTCCAAAATATTTGTTTGAAAGCATACATCATCTTGTGATATTAATATCTGTCTATACATTTTTGCAATGTCAGCAGAAAAAGCAATTGGAAGAATCTGAATTTAAGTAAAGTTAGAAAAATGTCTGACTAGTTTTTTACCAGTCAGCAGAATGTCATTCAAAGAATTTCCATTTGTACTTTTGAATGAGCCGTCAAACACCACCCTTAATTTGGTTGTGGAACTATTATCATTAATCACACCATGATGTGGTAAGAAATAATGTGGAGATTTTACATCTGATGCGAGAGGCGTCATGTGACCAAGGTTTTGGTATTCCTCCATAAATTCTGTGTATTGTTCCTTTAATTGATTATTAGAGTGAAGTTTTCTTTCAAGAGAATAGAATCGTTTTAATGCACCCTCCTTACTATCTCCACGACTTGAATCATCTCTAAATGGCAGTTTTAGAATATATCTACCATCAGCATTACGAA
>BMAO01027420.1:0-100284 GCA_019973975.1 Trichonephila clavata
GTATATTTCATACTGTGGTAAACAATTTAAATTCCATCTCTGGCAAAGAATTAATGAAAAAGCTAATGGCAAGTCATATAAACCACTAAAAGACATCTAAAACGCTCCAAAAGAGATAAATTGGGTCCACAAGGAGAGAACAAAAAACTAAATGCCCACATTCACGGATATCCTTATATGATTTGCAACTATTTTCCTATACTGGAATTCAAAGATTTTAATCCGCGCGAATTGTCAGGTAAGTAAAAAAAAGTATTACTTATTCAGTTTAAACTTTCTGTTCATAACGCTTAAGTAATATCTAATGAAAACTTTATTTTCATTAAGGTACCAGGGTTTTGTTACATTTTTAATTAGTGTTTTTTGCTTTTCTTTAATCAAACGCTTCCCTAAAAAAGTTTAAAAGATAATTTTTCGCAAATCTTTTACAAAAGAGGTGTGCATTATGACCATATAAATAAACACCAACACACTTGACTAAATATATAAAGTTATCCGTTTAAAAATCGAGTGCCTAGATTCGATACCATAGAACACAATTCTGAAGTGGCAGGTAAATCTATGAACGATTGTTCCCCACACAATTTGTTGCTACAGTAGCCTAGTAGAGAAAAAATGGAATCATTGCTGACGTGTCATGAGTTCAAATCAAAGATCATTGAAGACACGCCCAGTCGAGGTTCAAACGTCCTTCCCTTGGTGTGTTGTGAATGTTAGAAAATGGGGGTGCAAGCTCAAGCGTCGTCCTTGACACTTGACCATGGTTCAAAATTTCGAGATCCGTCACAAAATGCCATGGTGTGGCTGAATAGCGCGGCTTTAATGTTTACTCGTTCATTCACTCCACACAATTCAGTAAATATTTAAAGAAATTTCAAGTTCTTAATTAAAGAATTATTATTTATATTTTGTGATTAGATCAAAAATAGTTTTTTTGAAATTCAAAAGTATAATAAATACATACAATAAGGCTTTCTTTTTCCTTTAAAAATCAAAAATTATTTAAAAAGTTATTCACAGCAGTTCCTGACCTAATTCTAAATTTGGAAAAAAAATAATTAAAGCTACGTACAAATCAGAAAAATAAAATATAATCTTAGAAAAAACTTGATGAAATTTTTGATTTATCCTTGTTGGATTTTTTTATATAAATGTTTCTTCCCTTTAAAATTATTACTTTTTTTAATTCAGAGGTCACATGAGTATTTCGTTTCTCTTGCAAAAATTTTAACTAATTAAAATATGATCTTTTTTCTCTCTCTTCAGTAAGAAATATTCAGACGAAATTAGACAAACTAGGTTTTATTAAATATTTCCATTTATTTGGAAGGTGTCATTTTTCAAAACCGTAAGAAATTGTTTCAAATTCAGGCAAATACAGTTTTTTTTCTACAGGAGCTTACTTTTCACGCTTGGCAGAGTCTGAATTATATTATTTTCCTCCAACTATTTTTTTTTTCTATTCCCAGACTAGAAAACTTTTCAATAGAACTTTGCATATGGAAAAAGTTATTTTGCTTTCATTTTGTCTTTTTTTGACATTCGTTATCATACATAATTTCTTGAAATATTTTTTTTTCTAAACTTTAGTTAGTTTCACAGTTCATTAAATGTCTGGTGGAAATATTATTTGAAAGTAAAAATTTTGGAAGTGAAAAGTTAATATATTCAGAAATGTTTTTTAAATATTTTATTTCTTCAACACAAATATTGTGAGAAGGTAGACTATGAATTAAATCAGATTTTACATCCAAGCCACTTCTTTGTTCATGAGTTTATTACTTTCTATATGCATAAAGAAAATCGTTAAAACATAATAAATTTTAGCTAGTACATACCATAAACACAAAAAAGTAAATAAAAATTGTATATTTTAAATTTTGCTTTAAAACACGAGTTTCAAAATATAAACAACTCAAACCAAAAGAAAATAATTGTTAGAAATACAAATTTCCATGAAAATATATTTTTGGCAGTTCAGACCACATTCAAAACAAATTAAAATATGCTGCAGCTCAGTGTTTCTCAAACTGGGGAGTGGGGCCCCGAGGAAGCCGCAATATTTTTACGAGGGGGCCGCGAGTATGTCAAAAACAAAATATTATTTAAAACATTTTTAAATTACTGAAATTAAACAAACAAAATACATCCTGACATAATAAAAAATAAAATACACATTTGCACCGATATAATATACTTATAAATGTATCAGTACTGCAAAATGTGTATTTTATAATTAATTTAACAATACTAAGTTAAAACAAATTGAATAATTACCAGTGACCCCGTGGGCTGGTCATATATAAAAAAATATAACTTACCTTGATAACGTATAATTTTTATAATAAATCCCTTAAATGCTGATAAAAAATTAAGTGATTCGCTCCCCAATGCCAAACTTTTAACATGTAGTCGAGCGCATGTGGTTCATTGGTGACGGGGGGTGAGAAAAAGAGTCAATAAGCAAATCCTGTAAAATAAGTAAATTCTTCGCAAACTTCTGCAAAGCCTTTTTTTGCATCCCAAAGCCTTTGGAATATTTTTATGGATAGCAGTTCATACAAAAGATCGCACTTCGAAAAAACGTAAATATACGTCCTGGGCAATTAACGCACTGGCTGAGCGAGACGTTTATATACGCTGGTGGCACTTAAGAGGCAAACATCGAAATATAAGTTTGGCATCAGAGTATAGTATTGTTGAATTAAATATATTGTTATTGCATCGAGGGGGGCGGGATAAAATTTGTGATTGAGTATTGGGTCGCCAGTATTGAAAGTTTGAGAAGTACTGCTGTAGTTTAAAACATGTTGTAAAAAAATAATAAACTCCTTATATTTAAATATATACTGTATCTATGACCAGATATTCTATTTTTCTTATTAATGCTTGAAAGATCCTTTAAAATGCAACAAAATCAATTTCCCATATGTTTAAATCAGAAAAGAGAGAGTTTTATTAATGTCGCACTATAAAGACGCACGAGGGCTATTGGCAACGGACATCGTACTTTTGAACAATGGAAGAGTGAGACGAGGTCGCACTCCTCTTAATTTCAACACCAATGGAAGTGCGTTGAGTCTTGACAGATCTTATGGTCACACAGATCCTACACAGCGGGTCTTCAGCGTCACTAGACTCGAACTCTAATTACACCAGCCACAAGTCCTCTACTTTGACGACTTGGCTACCGTGGCTTTTTTAAGTACCAGACTTTTGCTTTGTGTGTTTTTTACATTTTACACAAAAGTGAAGTTGTTTGGAATAAACTTCGGTTTTATAACTTTTACCTTACATAAAATGGTGAAAAAAATAATTAAATACGAATGAAAATAATGTTTAAGTTATTTAAAATTACAATCCTTCCTTAATTTATTACATTTACAGTTTCCACCAAAATAAATAAATCCTTAAATAATAAGGAGAGATGAGAGGGAAAGGTAATGTAATATTGTTACGATCAAGCATTATGCATGTTATTAAAAAGCATTCGAAAATAAAATGCTTCTCGAAATTAATATAATTTACACTGGTTGTTCAAAATTAAGGTAATTTTTAAATATGGTCTATTTTCTCCAGAACTACAGGACATATTTTATAGATATTTAGTACGTATATAGTGCTGATACATAACACCAGAAAATAACCTTTCATCAGTTATAATAATCTGGTTAAAACATTTTGAGACTATTTTACGTCAAGGGAAGTAGAGGTTTTTTGGACGTTTTCTATCCGCGGGTCTTCTACTAATCCTCATGGGGAAACAATTTTATAACTGTGATTTGAGTTTTAAAACCACTTTCCGTAGAGATGACTTAATTGTATGCTATTTAAACCCCGGCAATGGGTGTATTAGGTTAATCGTGGGAAGTTAATCGTTGAGCATGACGTGTAAATAGTATGTTTCTTCATACTCAAGTAAGTATTCTACTAAAATATCCATTCAGAGCAGTGGAAGAAATGTTGAAGTTGATTTGCACAAGGCTGTTGTAGTTTAAGAAGGAGGTCGAGTACTTTTGGGATCACACTCCTATACATACGTCTTTCTGAAGTACTATCTTTTCTGAGCACTGTTCTCCGTAATATTATTCTGGAAGTTTTGGGTTGCAATACAATGACTTTGACTATATATATATATATCTATTTACGAAGGATGTTTTTGCTTCAAGGGACTTGCTTATTATTTATTTTCCACAATACACCACATACACGTGCCAACATGGAAAATGGTGGAATTAAGAAACGAGTCGTGTAATTTTTAATCAGTAATTAAGCAGTTACTTATAAACTGTACAGATTATCAAGATAAGTGTAAAATTTGTATATAATTTTGTATATATAACAAACCCATGGGAACAGCATTAATTATTGACCGTTTTCCTAAATTAGTCGTGTTAAATTAATTATCAAATACATTGTGTGTGGTACTGATGATTTTTAAGTGTATTAAATATACACTCAAGAGCGAAAAAATATGATCACCTGTCAATAACGAGTTGGCTCACCCCTGGCGCGCAACACAGCTTCAACCGTCCTTGGCATGGATGCCACAAGTTCTTGGTAGATGGATGGAGACAGTTTGCACCAGATGTTTAAACAACGGTTACGCAAATCCGAGATATTGCGAATTGGTGGTCTTTGAACTCTGAGCTGCCGTCCCATGACATCCCCAATGTTTTCTATCGGATTGAGATCTGGTGAGTTAGGCTGCCAGGACATTAACTGGAATTTAGCATCATCTTCCTGGAACCACTCCAACACAATTTTAGCCTTGTGATACGGGGCGTTGTCCTGTTGGAACATTCCATTTCCAGCTGGAAAAACAGAGGACATGTAAGGGTGCAGCTGGTCCGCAATGATGTTCAGATACCCTGTAGCATTCATGGTCTGCTCTACCACAACCACGGTTTCCAGAGACGCCCAAGAGAACGTCCCCCTAAGCACAATACCGCCACCACCAGCCTGTGTATGACCTATTGTACATTGAGGGAGCAACTGTTCGACTGGAAGACGGCGTATCCTGACAAGGCCATCGGCGTGATGAATGACAAACCGTGATTCATCTAATGAGGCAACTCTCTCCTACTGATCCATAGACCAGTTGAAAAGATGCTGTGAAATGTATGTGATTAGCTTTTCACTGCATCAATGTAAAACAAATATATTGCAATATAACAATTCCTACAATGTGTTAAAATGAAAAACGTGTACACAGAGCAAGTTTCTCTTGTACTCAAATTACATTTGAAAGCTGTTGCTTGGAGAAACTTTGATGTGATGATTTATGTAAAAAGATAAATTCTTACCAGGCTTCTTCAAAAGAGAATGAATCGTAGCGCAACGGGTTTATTATATTACACTATAACTACTTGTATTGTTCCAGTTCAAATTATTATCTGCAAAATATAATACCGATGCGTTCAGGATGGATGCATGGAACGCTACACTTGGTCTCAAATGTTAACATTTAACAGCCGAAGAGACAGACACGTTATCCACGTGGACTTAAGGGATCATACAGCCACTTCAGGTGCTCTGAATCAAGATTTATTTTTCCTTTTCAAGACAGCAAGTATCTGCACGAACAGTTCTAAGAGGGTTTTCGCAGCGTGGACTGTCGGCTTGATGGCCGTGGTATCTATTATCCTTAACGCAATATCACAGACGGGCAATCCTACATTGGTGTTATCAATGACAAACCTGAATTCAGCAATGGCGTGATATTTACAAAGGAATTCAGGTTCTTCTTACACCATCACGATGGTGGCATCTTAGGTAATTCACATTTACAGTATATATTCTTTTTCGCTATAAAATCCCATCAACTTGTGTGATAACATGCTGTGCAAACCTCGATTAACCCAATCCTTACATTTCTGGGGTGTTATGAACCATGGCTCTACCCTGTGTTCGAGCCCTGCGAAACGCTACGTTTCATCGGAGTAATTCACCACTCTCTGTTGCCGGTATTGTATGACCGGTTTTGTTTCCTTGTTACAGAAATTGCTTCACTGATCAAAGGTGGCAGAACGATTGACTTGTCATCAAACACCAGTGACTGCAGTAAAGCTGTCCATACCACCCACTTTCTGACTCAAGAACTGCTATTTCTAAAAGCGATTGTTATTCCGGGTACAAATTTCTCTTAATTTATGTAGCCAGGTTTCTTGAAGTTACAGTTACTTGTTATTTCTAGTATCATATTGATGTTAAATAAATATCTTTCTGATATTTTCATTTCTTGCTGGTGTAGCAATTTTATTATCCAAAAACTTGTTTAATTGATAAACTAATTTGCATTTCTAGACGAACATATATGTTCTGACGTTTTTAATCATGATTTCAAAGTGTCATATTTTTAAAGTATGAATTATCGAAAATATTGTACCTATATTGCTTCATTATAGGCTTGAATATTTTTCAAATTATTTGTTTCAATCACAATTTTACTTCAGTTTTGTAAATGTAAAAATTTTCAAAAAATATTTTTTTTTAATCTGTAATATCCATTTGATACATACTTTATTTGTTTTATTTTTTATTTTATTTGTAGACAGCAGTATCACTTGTAGTGATAAAAGACAAATCCTTACATAGGCTATATCTTAGAGTTCCTTTGAGCCGATGAATAATGGATATTGCAAGTGAGTGAGTACATATTGATGATCCACTTAATGCAACGCGAAAACTATCATACTCAGTTAAAAGTTGCGCACCGTTGTCCAGTGACGAGAGAGAAAACTAAGCCGAAACCTCACTCTCCTAACTTCCCCATCACGCCAACTTAAGTATCTTAACTCATGATGGATTTAACGAGCATCAGCATATCTACATGGTGGATCTTCAGTGATATCAGGACTCAATCCCAGCCCCGAGTCCATGATCACTTGGCTACCACGGCCATTTTTTTTATTCTAAGAACAATATGTTGGTACATGGAACTTGATAGTTTAATTTCGTGTAATTTCGTATAAATACAATTTTATGAATACTGAAATCAATTAAAATGAAATACTTAAATTTACTTGATGTTCATTCGTTTCTTTAGTCAAAATTTTGGAGATAACAGAACAAATTAGCTCTTTCTAGAAAATATTGAAAAGTAGTGGGCGTACTAAGGATCTAGTGGTGTGACTTGTGGAAAACTAATTAGACAATGTGAATGAATTTATTTTAAGAATAGAATTTGTATATCATATTCAACTCTTGTGCTTTCAGTACGATTTTTTGAAATTGAAATAAATAGCTATGCTTACAGATAAAAAAAATATAGGCCCTATGTATGAACTTTGGTTAAGGTTGTTATATATTTAACCCGTGGTCACTCGCGCCTGTTTTTGTACCGTCGTTACTCGCGGGGTGTAGAGAACACCCTAGACTTTTCATACATTTATTTAAATATGAAAAAAAAATTAAGTCAATAATGATGCACATTTGTAAAATACAAGATGTTTTTTGTATAATACAAATAAAAATATTACATTTATTTTATACAAATTGGACTGACATTATTTTAAAATAAGCCTGCAAAATTTTCATTTTAAAATACATAATTTTGTATTTTTGTAAACCACGAGAAAAACGTTTATACAAGTAATAAACTTACTTCGTAATTAATGTTAAGGATAGTAGAAATTAAAAAAAAACAAATATTTTAATCATTTTCCAAACAAACAGAGCAGACTATGAACATAACTCAATTGCTCGCGGAAAGTTCTCAGTACCACAGATAAATTTTTGAAGGTCGTTACGTTCCAATCGTCCAAGCGAGAATGATTGCATCATGCCTGAAGGTTCAATGACCTAAAATGAGCAGCTACTGAAAAAATCGCAGTTCTTCGCATTCTTTTTGAAATTTTAGGAGGCTTTTCTTGTCGTTGGGGTGTACATAGCACCCCGCGCGAGTGATCGTGGGTTAATCCCTGCATAGTTTGATATCTCAAATTGTATATTTTAAAGCAATTAGTATTGCAGTAAAAAGCAATGTCTATTATCTTTGAATATTTTATAAGCCATCACATTCAAAGATTTTAATTCAAATCTAAAGTTCAGTAACTTAGAATTATTTTAATTCTTTCTTGAGATATAAAACCGTCATTTTCAAGGTGTCGTAGCTCTAAAACTAAAGATCATATTTTAACTTAAGTTTAAAAGAAAATATTTACGTAATTAGTAAGCAACATTTAAAATGCGTGCAGTTTTGATCATCCTGTAAGTATTTGTTTTTTTAACTCTAAGGTACTCTTATTGTAAATATGTTGTTCTGCATAAATAATTCAGAAATTTCAGAACAGAGAAATTAAAAATGGAACCTTTAAAAGTTCAGTTTAATCAGGAGAAAATCCTTTTAATCACAACATTAAGCAGCGTCAAAGAAACTTGAACAAGCACTCAGAAACTTCACAGTTTCTCTCTTACCCATTCATTATCCTTGACGTTCATCAAGAAACATAACAAAAAAGGAAAACAGAGAGAGATTCAAGTGATTTTCTGTACTTGTAGAGTAAAATTTTTTTTAAAAAGTTAAAAAGCTACATATATATTACGCAATATGTTCTTAGCAAACAATCTTAGCTTTTTAAGTAATCTATTCCTATAATTAATGTTTTATAGATAGCCTATTGATTAATTTATAAAAATATTGAGTTATTGCTTCAACGTTTTCGAATTTAATTTTAGTGTAAAATAATTGACGTATAATCTTACAATACGTTTTCATTAATGTATTGCAGATTTTTGCACAAAATATTCTATATGTAAGCATAATTTGTAACGTGATTTTGCAGTCAAATGAGAAAATGAAGGAAAACAACTATACAAAATTGTAGATGGAATAGTTAGATTTCCACATAAATTCAGTAAACATTTACAAATAATACACAAGTATATTATTAGAGTGACAGTAAATATACATGACTATATTTTAAAATAATTCTGAGGGAGCAAAGTTATCTTAATGTTATCTATATTTTGTTAATTACGAATATAAGATTTTATGAATGTACCATGCTCATTCTAACGGTGACAAATATATTTCATTAATGTTGAAAACACAAAGTTCATAATATCTATAGATTCAATAATGAGATAATAATTGAAGTGTGGATCTTATGTTTGTTTTAATACTCAAGAGGTGAAACATAGGATTATATTTAAGGTATATGACTACTTCGAAGCACTTTTTTTGAAATATAATAATTCTTCACTAAATAAATATTTTTTTAATTTGAAATAAGGCATAAAACTAGGATTCAAATATAATTTGCACAAAATTAAAAATAAATTTGGATATATTGGGAATTTTTAGTGAAATTTTTTGAGAAAAATTGAAGTTACGGTAAACCTTGTATCGAAAATTTTAATAGATACAAAAACTACTATTAAAATGATAAATATTAAAATAAATACCATTATTATCTGTGCTTAGAGCAGTAAAATTTGTAATAATTCTGAAAGTTTTTGAAACATGTAAATTTTTATGTAAGAAAATTAAAAAAGAAACTAATTTTTTCTCACAAAAAGTGTGCACTAATATATTTAAATATATACTCAGAGATTAGATTATACACTATAATACAGGTAATCCTAAATAAAACATTTTCTAAAAATTTCAATTTATAATCTTAAAAAGAAATCCTGTAGTGAACTTTATCGTGAAGCAAAAACTCGAAAAACATAGTTTCTCTGAAAATGCATTTAAACATTTGAATATAATATAAAAAATTATCTACTAATTGTACATTTTTGAACTCACCATATTTATAGCTCTTGCTCTCATTAGCTTCATGTTTAACTAATTCGAGCTTTTTTTAATCTTTTGCTGTTTTCTCGAGAGTTTTATATAGGCTGTAACAATTGTTGTTTTTAGTGATATTTTGATGGAAAATTGCAGTTACACCTAATTCTAATAAATATATTCAAATAATATTTACACAGATCATGAATAACGTCTTTATATGTGTTAGGAATTAAAAGATTTGTAATACTTTTGAAAGTTTTTTAAATATGCCAAATTTTATGAAAAACAGGTTTAAAAAAAAAAATATTGGACTTTTTTCCATAAAAAAGCAATTGAGTACATAAATATATAAACAGAGGTTAGATTTGGATTCATAACACTAATATTACTAAATAAAACATGTTCTGAAAATTTCAATTTAATATCTTAAAAATAGTCGTTTTTTTACAGGGATCAGCTTCCGGTTTTGTAACCTCCATTTCCGGTTTACTAATTAAGCTATAACTTTGCTTCCCAAATATCGTAGAAACAAAAATAGAGTGATTTCGGAATCTTAAACGTATGGGCTGTAAAATAAAAAAGAAGAAATTTCGAAAATATTCACCAAAACGGCGAATTTTGGAATATTTTGTTATTTATTTGTTTCATAATATATGATTGTCTCGTATGTTAACTGTCTCAGAGGACATTAACTGATACTTTTTAGTGGTTCATGCAACACTTTAGTATAAAAGATGGTGAAAATTCTGAATTAGATATGTATATTAAAACTTGCTTTTAAGAAATTTGATTAATGTTTTAAATAGTATTAAACATAGAAAATGACTTGAATAGATGAAAGTGATACAATGATTTTAGACCAAAATTGATAGATAAAATCTGAGAAATATGTTATAGTCTACACTACGTAAATCATAAGTAAATTTTCAAAAATTTTATTTATTAAAGGGAAAAATAAATTTGTTTTACTAAAAAAGAATTCTAAAATTATATTTGCTTTTTACACACAAAATATAGTATTAATAAATGATACATTAAATCAAAACTAAATATATTTTTCTCCGTGATCAGAGGTCGCTTTTTATTGATCTGTATCGCTATCTAATATTTTTTTTATTAAAGTCACTTATTTAAACATCTATATACTACATACATTCAAATTATAAAATATACAATATTTAAAAATGGTACATTAATTTATATGCAATACATATTTTATAATAGCAAAACATTTTTGCAAAGTTAAACGTGGAAACTAAAACTTTTCCTTGTCTACATCTCTTTCTCAATACAATTAGCTGAACTACAAGATTTAAGTTATTTTCTAATATTTATACTAGTGAATGTCTGAGATTATTTGTATTGCACAATATTCAGATACCGAAAATTCATTTGCGTTGTATCTTAATAGCATTAATCGAATATATATGCTTCAGAATTACTAATATTTCACTCATTAGTACATTTATTATAGCAAGACCTCTACAAAATTATAATAACTCAATATTTCCTTCAGAGTCTTTCCATATCTGTAATTACTAACAAGACTATGAAGCATAAGCGAGACAGAATTTCTCTGAGCTCTTCCTCTTGGGTATCTAATACGTTTTGTCCGTGTTCTTTAATTACAACTCCAGAGAATTCACTCAAATCGCAAATGCAGGGATTTGTAATTTGATATATTGCTTCAGCACTCATGTCTGGATAGTCATACCATGATGGCCAAGAACTGAAAGTTTATATTACGAGACGTTGAAATGAAATATTCCAAATACTGAACATAAAGCACTGGGAAAACATTAATACTAATGATGTCTCGGGATTTTATCTTATATACAAATGCTTCAAAGGAACTCCAAAATTTAATTTCAATTTCATATACCGCTCATGTGATATGTGTAATAAGTAGATATCTTTTGAAACTCTATTCCAGAGTTTTCACACATCTCAATAGTTAATTAAGTGATTTACATAAATTTACTTAATAATTTATTTGCATCTTAAATTACTTGGAATGTATCAAGTATTTAATAAATTAAATTTCATTCTGATGCAGTGAGTGAAACATGATAAATTTGATTTGTATTAGATGTAATGCGTATCAACTTTTTCTGTTTGTGTTAATATTATATATATATATATATATATATATATATTAACAAACATTAATAATATATAATATATATATATATATATATATATTACTTTGGTTCAATTATTGAAATGTTCGAAAAAATTATTGCCTCAAAAATAAAAAATGACAGTTTTAATATCCATTTTGTGCAAGGTCTTTTAGATATATTTTTTATTGAATCACATATAAAAATGTTCTATCAAACAACTGCATTAGAAAAAATAGATTTCTTTACTAACTAAGAATATGTAACAATAGCTCTAGATTATAAATGAAAACTTTTAATATTCTAAAATATCTTACATTTTTCTCACTTTTGTATAAATTTACGGAAAATATGATGCGATTCAGTATTTGAATTTTATTTGATGTTTATGATTTGAACCATATTTGAACTGGAAAACTCTTTTAAATATAATATAGATTGATATATTTTTTGGCAAAAAAATCATAAATTAAGATGAACAATAATAGAGTATCTATTACAAATATCATGGAAAAATATTTTAAATGTGATTTATTTTGATTTATATTCCGTCAAAGTACTAAATGAAAAAAAAAATTATAATTGCCTATGTTCTATTAATTTCAAAATCCATGCCGAGATTATTTGAACACATCAGAATGTAAAAGGAAAATATTGACTTAAGAATTTTTTTTTAAAATAATGGTGCATAGATAAATTTCTTTCATAGTGATTATTCGATATAAAATTAATTTCAGTAAAAGATTTTTACTAACACTCTTATAATAATAATTAGATTAAAGTATGTCCTATAAAAACAAATTAAGTCGCACATCTTCTTCACTGATTTTTTTCAAAAGGAGAAAAAAAAATGAAGAACTTCGAAACTCATTAGTTATCAAAATATAACTGCTATAGTTCTTCATGTGAATACATTAAAGTCATTTTAATCTTATAACGTAACTTTTTTTCAATTACCTATTATACCTATTCTAAAAAGAAAAGTGCTAGATGCAAACATTTTTAACATTTGATCATTTTTGAACAAGAACATAACATTCATTAAAAATTGAAGCCCATATATATTTATCAGAGGTTTCGTTTTTTTCTTGAAGAACAGTTCCTTTACTACCAATAAAATATCTGATATTTCACATAAATATTGGTTATTTACATGTGTAAATATATACCTATTAGAAGTTTGGATAAACAGGAATTTATTCAACATACTTAATGAGATTTTACAGATTATTTTTGTAGCAGACCATTCTTTTCAAAAATTTGTCATTTCTTACATCAAATGTTACTCTACAACATAGTGTTTTCACTTTATCTGTGTTCTTACTTACACAATAGATTAAAGTTCACATTATTTTTTCAAGTAAACTTTTGCAATTACAATAATAAGCATTTGCATGTATATATATATATTTACGCAATACAAAATAAATGATAGATTGATTAGATATCCTAGAAATCAAAGGAATTTCAAGTTCTAAAATAGACATTCAAGGAAAGAAACAATATATGAAAAAAGTCACATGACCCAATAAGAACATTATTTTGTTTCTTAGACTCTCCTAACTTAAGGGAGTGAAGTCGGATTAACATTGCTTAATAATATTCTATCCTCTTTCAATGAAAAACAGACATATAATAGAGTATGCAAAATAGAAAAATATAGTCTATGATTACAAAAACAGTTTGGCCTAAGATATGTTCGTGTAAGCAAACAGTAAACTAATAAACAATTAAATGAATTTTATTATAAATCGTATAAATATAAATAGTACTAGTGTGATACATTTTAGAAGAATAAAATAATTGAAGGACTTATTTAAAATTTTATTAATATATAGTAAATAAATGAAGCAAGAAGTTGTACGATACTTTTTTCTGTCTAGAAAAACAATTAATAGAAAGTTATTTATAGTTGTATATATATATATAGTCATCTATACAACAATTTGGAAACTAGCCGAAATTCAGAAGAGAAAATTTTTAGAATTTTAAAGTGATAATATAAAATATATAATAATCCATAATTCACATAATTTTAATAAATATGTGTTTTCAAAAAGTTAGAAAGTTATAAATTTTCTAAAAAAATATGTTTTTGCAAATTTTATGGATTTAATATATGCCTACAAGCTGATTCTATATAAAGTTCAACTATCAGAACTCTGTAAAATAAGCCCCTATTCAAAATTACTTTGAATTGGAAAGAAATATACTTAAAAAAAGAAACTGTATAGCTATAGAAAAAGAAGTATAAAGCATATCAATAGATGACGGGGTTTAAACAGCATACTATACAAATTAAAAGGCTCTCATGTGCACGAATCATTGATTTTGTTATAAAAACGCGGTGAACCTGGCATTCACTTTAAATTGCTGCTAAGCAGCTTGTCATGAGTCTTTTAATGAAGGATCGTGCTCTGTAAGTGATGCTCTTTTACAAAACGGCTACTGTGTGATTGTGGAAGTTTCTAGTCATTAAAGAGTATAAAAAAACACAGTGGTAGAAAATATTCCAAATGACTAAAAATAATTCAGGACTACAAAGAGTTATAAATGTTGAATTAAAATCCAGCAGAGGTAGAAAATCAATTGCTTAGACTACAGCAGATGTGACGAAAGCTTTACAGGAAGGGACGAGTAGTGGTGCGCAATCGTGTAGTGCCACAATGCAATCGTGTAATTGGAAAGTTCCAAGGAATTTAAATATGCCTAAGAGCATTGGTAAAATTCTAAGCAATACCCTACATTGTTATCGATTTAAAATCACCCATGTTTAGAAGTTGATTCATGCTGACTTAAGAATAAAACAAACGTTCACTAGAATTTCTGGCTCGCATGGAAAAGGTCATTAAATACCTAAGTAGCATTTTGGGACAAACGAAGCAGATTGCCCCAAAGCTCCAAGCAGATCTCCAAGGCCTTGTCAGTGCACATAATTACAGGATATGGTAGAGGATATTCCATTTCCTCATACACCCCAGTAATGTTTAATTCTGTAACGGTAATTGTGTGGTGCGGATTCACTGCACTGTTTTTGTTGGATCATTGTTTTCGAGAAGGTTCTGAGAGCTCCGTTACCTGTGCCATCAAAGGTAAACGCTACGGCAGTATCTTTCAAAACCAGGCCATTCCAACACTTAAACAACGGGAATGTCTAGACAGAATCATTTCCATTCAAGATGGCGCGAATCCACATGCAGCAGCTCAAGAGCCATTTCGGAAATGAAAGTAACTGGCCATCATTTCCCAACAGCCTGGCCTTGAAGGTCGCCAGACATCACTCTTCATGATTTCTGACTGAATGGTTGTCTAAAATATGTTGCATTCGTTAGCTCAAATCGCGCAAATTTAGCTGACTTCAAGGCATCGATCATGCAACAGTCTCCTTAAGGCAGTGTTGGTCAAACTGCGAGGCGCGCCCCCTAGGTGGGCGGGATAACTCTACGAGAAGGCACGAGCATATTGAAAAGTTGAAAACAAATGATAATATTTATAAAAAAAATATTAATCTATTGAAACTAAACAAACAAATTAAATTCTGACATAATAAAACATAAAATACACATGTACACGGATATAATAAATACACTTATAAATGTATCAGCACTGCACCAATGTATTTTATAATTAATTTAACAGTACTAAGTTTAGAACAAGTTTCAAAATTACTGTTGACCCCATGGGCTTGTCTATAAATTTTGTAAAAAAAGTAACACTTATCTTGATAATTTGTACGGCTTATAATTAATGCATTAACTGCCGATTAAAAGTTACGTGATTCGCTCTCTTAATGCCACCGTTTTCCACGTAGGGGCGCGTATGTGATGTATTGGGAGGAGGGGGGTCAAGAAGAATAAATAAGAAAAGTAAAAATTTCTCTGAAATAAAAAAATCCTTAGAAGACACTGTCAAGGACCATTTATTGCATTCCAAAACCTTCAGAATATTTTTATGGATAGCAGCTCACAGAGAATATCGTACTTCGGAAAGACGTATATATACGTCCAAGGCAATTAACGCTTTGGCGAAGTGAGATGTTATATACGCCGGTAGAACTTAACAGGTTAAAGTCGTATTGTAGCCTTAGCGTCAAGTATAGTATTATTGATAATGCAATGCATTGTTATTGTATGGAGGGCGCGATTAAAATTATGATTCAATATTGGGTCGCAAATGTTGAAATTTTGAGAAGTACTGGCTCAAGGCAATCTGTTATGTTATGAAACATGTTGTTTAATGGTTTCGACTGGTGGCAGAAAATGGACAGCATATTGAACACGTATTGCTGAAGTCTAATGATATTTAACGGGTGTTTTAATTATTACCTTTTATGCAGTGCTTCTCAAACTTTCAATATTGGCTACCCAACTTGCAATCATAATTTTTATCGCGCCTCCCTCCATGCAATGACATTGTTTTGAATGCAGTAATAATGTACTTTTACGTCGAAATTACAATACGACTTTAAATTATAAATAACACAAATTATCAAGATAGTTAAATTCTGTATAAAACAAACTCACGGAAGTCAGTAGTAATTATTAAATTTCTTAATTTAATGTGGATAAATTAATTGGCATATGTATTTTACTGAACAGATACATTTATACATATATGATAACAGTGTACATACATGGGTATTTTATTATTTATTATATCACAATAAATTTGCTTTTGCTTCCTTCACTAAATTAATATATAAATATAGCTTTTAATTTTTCTTTTATTTTCAAGATTTTGATATGCTCGTGCCCTGCTTGTAGGATTATCCCCCCCCCCCCTAGAAGGACGCGCTCCACATTTTGAGAAACGCTACTTCTTTGTATGGTTTTTGGCCGAAAAACAATTAATAACTGATTTTTCCACAGCATAATTATGATATTGGAGTTATATATTTTAAAGTATTAAAACATATTAAACAGATTCTTTGTTATTATATAAATATGTTACTTTCTATTATATTAAAGCATAATTTAAATACAAATATCTAAATAAAATAAATTATTTGGTGACGTATCGTACTGTCTCAAGGTTGATAAATATCGCTTGTCAGAACTTACAATTTGGGTACAGAAATAGCATGAATTTTTTTTTCAAATATATGTCATTCAAAGTTATTTTGCTCCATATTTTGGAAAATTTAAACTATATTTCATTACACATATTAGCTCTCTCTTTTTGTTATTTTTTAAAAATTTTATACATTTAAACTATTTATTTGTATAAGTGCCTATGATTGATGGGATATATATAATTTTTACAAATTCGTAGATACCTGATTTATGCACATATTTTATAAGTATAACATAACGTATCCACTCAAACTGTGTCTTCAATCTGTATTTTTCCTCAGGCATGTTTTCAGGTATTTTCAGAGCTTTGATCTGAAAACAGATAGAGACGATAAAAAAAAAATTAAAGAGGGAGAGAGAAGAAACTGTACTTGAGGAAATTCACAATTTATGTCGCAAAAAGAGGAAAAACGTCAAGAAAAAAGCTAGAGGTCCTTATCTGGATCTTTTACCAAAGATTTTCTAAAAGCATGCCATACATGCACGAATGATTATTTTCAGGAATTATGGTGTATCAATAGTTCGCTAAAAATAAAAACTAGGTTTCGTATCAATTTTTTTTTTAAATTTCAGAACTGCCTTTGAACATGTCAAAAACTATGTAAACATTACACTCGTCATAAGTTTACGTAACTAAGGTTTCTAAGAATTTCAAAATACATTTTTTGACAGCTTTGCATATTTTAAGATATTTTCTTTTTTTCTCTCTCTCTCTTTATAGTTACTGTATTTTCTTACTCAAAGCTCTGACTTATCCGGATGCAGACATTTCTGGTATCATTAAAGGCATGAAACATTTCTAGAAGCCTTTATTCCTGTAGTAACTTACTGCTGAATTCAAATAAAAAAAAACATTGGCTATCAGTATAATTTTTAGAATTTTTTTCTAGTACTAACTTGACTAATACTTTTTACTATCTTGACTAGTTATCTTAGGTTTATAACTATTATGTGTATATTTATAAATTAAATATATATATTGCACATATATATACAATTTATTGAAAAATAAAACTTATATTTATTTCTTCTGCTTTAATTTAAAGTTTGTTTTTCTGAAGTAATCATTTGAATAAACATTTCAGAATATTATTTAATTAACATACTTAGCATAAATTAGACATTTTCTTTGAAAGTGGTTTCAAATCTATTTTCGACAAAAAAAGTTAGTTATTCTAAGAATGAATGCAATCTGCTATGATCATTTTATCTATGAACTGTTCCCCAAAAACCTTTTCAAAATTGTCATAATTTTGTCAATAAAAATTTACGTAGTTAATGAATTTGCAAATATAATTACTTTGAGAGTGTTAAATATCTTGATATAACATAAAATGGCCTTCCACCAATTTTAAAGAAAACGGTTCAAATATTGTTTTCTCTTCTTGTGAATCTAGTCAAATTTCATTTTTAAGCAGACTTGAATTTGTTTTTTTTTAATTTTATTATTATAATGTGACAAATTAGCTTCAACACTTTAAATTATAGTCATTTATGCAGTATTTATTTTTCTTTTTAACAGTATTTTATAAAGTACGCCAGTTCTAAGGTGTTTCATAATAGCTCTTTCCATTTACAGCTTTGAAATACCAAATAGAAACTGATCACACCTTTTTTACGAATGTTTCAAAAAATTGCTTGAAAAGATCCATATTGTAAAATTAACCACATATGCTAAAATTGAATATTGTAAAGTTTAATAGTATTTTTGAGATACTTAAATAGATAAATGAAAAGAAATTTATCCATTAACTTCACAGTTTTATTTTTTGAGCTGCTAATAGGAGTTATACCAATATTGATGAGTTACGTAGATTTTAAGAATGATTTTTTTTTGTATTAAAATACGTTCTTTTTTCAATAACTCATAAAGAAAAGCAGACATTTGAAACATGTTAATAACTGGAAGACCAATATTAATAGAAAAAAGAAAAAGATAAGTCATTAAAATAATAATTATTACACAAAATATTATTCATTATCTCTTGTGGCTGTAGTGGAAAACCTTAAATCGAAAAGAGAAACTTTAACAAAGTATATCACGAACGATTTAATACTTTTTTAATTGAACACAATTTAAGCCTTTTCTGAGACACTGAATTTTCCTTAACTCCTAAGCCTTTCTTATCAATAATATGCTCTGAATGAATGATAGACGAACTTGTTACGTTGAGATTCTCTTGAAATGAAAACATCTAGAGATTGGATTAAGTAAGTTCAAACGGATCTCTTTAATCACAACCGTAACAAACATTGCAGAAAATTTAGCAACAAGGAGTTGTTTTCTCTTCTATGTTCATCATTTCGTTCTAGAAACAGACCAATTAAGAAAGTTCTTTATCTGAGATATTTAGTCATATATTAATCCCTTTTCTTAATTACTTTCAAATAAATGAATCAAATGTTTCTTGTTTGCATTTGGCTCAAGCAATACTTAGTTATGTTTGCGTAAAATGTTTGATTTTCCTATAATTATTTCCGTTTCCATTACAAGCTAAACTGATTCAAAACTTTGTCAGATGTTCAATTAAAAAATTACTTGAATAATGACAGGTTTCAAAATTTATATTACATCACTTTAATATGGAATTTTTTTGAAATAGATAAAAAAAAAATTAGAACATTCATTGGTTAATAATAAATAAATAAATAATGAGTTGTGCAAGATAAGCAATATTCATATTTTATCATAAAAAAACCTATATTTAAGTACCTTATAATTACTCAAGTAATGTTAGAAGAAAATGATTCTACCTGTAAGCAGAATTATTGTTTTTGAAACATCATAATCATTCGTAAAAGGTACTAGTACCGTATCAAAGGTCAAAGTGCTTTGAAAGGAAAATTTAAAATAATTTTCTTACCTTCTTTTTATAGAAATCATATTTAGTGAATTATTTTATTTATTCGAAAATTTTAAAATGCTATTACGCTTAAAAGTAAATATGGACACGTTATACACCTAAAACATGTATTTTACAAATTTCGTACGATTTTTTTTTGTTGAGAAATAAAAGTAAATCAAGTTATTTTCAGCAAACGAATATTTTACTGTTCATTAATTTTATAAGTTATGTAATTTCAAAAGAATAATAAGATAAATTTTAATAGTATAGGCATGAAATACTAAGAATGCGAAACAAAATGGGAAAAAAATCCCTGAAAATATTTGCTTATTTGGTTTATGTATAGTACTTTTGTACACTGTTTTTTATTTGGATTTATATATATATATATATATAAATATAAAATATACCTAAGTATTTGAAGTATTTTTATGTCATGTTCATGCATTTTTATATCATTTCCGAAAACGTCTTTTAGTCATAAGCTTGAATTCACGGTGATTAATAAATTCTTTTTGATGCATTTTAAAAACAGCTTTTTCAAAAAACAGTAGTTGATAGTTTTTGTTCTTCTGTGATTTTCCCTTATTTTAAAGTTATATCCTTTCAGAAGATTATAGTAATACCTATGGAAATGCATTTGCAGTAATAAAAAAGATACTAAGCAATGGGAATGGTTATGAAGTATTTTAAAATTGGTATCCCATTAAGACTCACCTCGTACGATTGTGCGGAGTTTTGACATTCTTATCTATTTATGACCGAAAATATTTTTATCTTTAAATATTACATTATTCTAGGTATTAATACAATACTGACCCCAATGACACTGGAAAAAATAATAAAAATATTTTTGTTGCACTCTTTGGAACGTGGAGTATTTCAGAAGGAACGGGCGGGGTGGATTCTAAACGGTTATCAACTGAGCTTAACTTTTTACAATTTGAAATAAGAACTTTTATTTGCTGCTTTAGTATTTTTCATTTTGAGTTTCAAATACAAGAAATTTTAGTACATAGGCAGAAGATATTTAAAATATATTACAGACTATTTTTTTTAAGGGAGACATTATATACTGAGTGCTATACATATAACGTTGATTATGAGTTTTTCAATAATTTGTATTTAAATAAATATTATCAAAGATTAATTTTATTACAATTGGTAACTACTAACTAACTTAGTAACTTCTAATACTAACTTAAGAAATAACTTTTTTTTTGTATTTTATAATCTAAAAGGTCATTCTAGCTTACTGACTGTCAATACATTTTCTTACATCGATGTGATTATATCATTTTTTAACCCGTTCTCCTTTTTAAAAGGGTCATATTACTCCAATTATAGAAAGCCTGTTTATCTCCTTTCAGTTCGATCAAAAAGATAAAAAAAACACATGATTTGTAATGTTTGAGATATTAAAAACGTATCCAATCGTTAGCAGAAACTTTTTTGTAATCAAAAGACAAGTAATATCTTAGAACTACGATTATTTCCTTGAATTAGCTGATTAATTTTCTTGAAATACAATCACTGGAATGATTCTTCGTAAGTAACTAATGCAATTAAGTACTATTATGTAACATGAGATCAATGGATTTTTTTCATCAGTCCATAAGTTAGTCAGATCAAGTTTTCAGCATCATTGAATTTTGCCAAATGGAATTATTTACTTTCTTTTAATTTCACACTGAAGAATTTCAGTCTAGCATGGATGAATTGTGGATATGTGCGAATGTATTTCAAAACTAAAACAATGTATTAATTTGAGACTGTTTGTGGGAAACTGTCGGTATTATGTTTTAAATAAGTCATTTTTTCTACTTAAAATCACAAACAAAAAAGATGAATCACCCTATTTCATGGAAAATAAATTTTGTAATGCAATTTTTAATTCTGAGAATCAATCATAAAGTAATTAAAAATAATAAAAGAAACATTTTTGATTGGTTTTTCAATGATGTATTATCGAATTATTTTATAAATGTACATTGCATAACAAATACGACTGAGTTGAATAAGATAAATGTATGTTTTGAATAAAATTCAATTTCTCTTACCAAGTTTGGCAGTTTATAATTTTTAAAGCTAAAATTTAAAAACCTCTGTAATTTTTTAGCATTAGCAAAAAGTATTATTTCAATTCACTAGTATTATTTTTAAGTAAAGCTTAAAAATAATACAAGTGAATTGAAAACCTAAGAGACAATATGAAAGATTATATGTGAACGAATATTCATTTATGTGACATTTCTTTTTAAATTTTAATGTTTAAATTTAGAAATTATTTATTTTGGCACATTCTAAGCATCCATAAAATAAATTCCTTTTTTTTTTTTTTGCTTTTACAACAGATTTCAAATATATATTTTCCCATCATATTTAAATTGCAGTATATTCATTGTTTACATACTTATACTATGAAAAAACAAATATTGTTCTAACCTCTTTGAAGCGATTCAATCAAAACATTATTGATTTCAATCACCTCTTTCACATTGAAGTTTTTTTCCGCATAACTTCAAAACAATGTTCAGGTAATACAATTGTATTTATTTATAGCTAGACTTTGCAGATTTTTTTAAATATATTTGTTGAGATAGCACACTAAATGGAGTTCATACTACGTGGGCCAAATAAACATGAATTCTGTATAAATTACACGAATTCCTTTTTCTGTTACCATCGCTGATTTTTCCACTTTACATTTATTAATTTATTTAATTCACAGAGCTCAATCATTTTGAATTTAAAGCTCAAAAACTTACTAGTTATAAATAAAAATGTACATAATTTATAACATTAGAGTAATTATATTTTTAATACTACCCTGCTGGCCACACAAAATGCAACACCAATCAGTACCAGAGGTATCACAGAGAAATTTACTTGGCAGATAACATGTTGTACAAGATGGAGTGATATTGAAAATGGAGTCTATTTTGACGTGCAGAGGATGGTAACATCAGTCGTTAGGGCATCTACAATTGCTGGCTATAACCGCTACCACTCGCCTCGGCATAGAATAAAATTTTAGATGTATCCTTCGGGTACAGTAGTTCATATGGCTTCGAACATATTGCCAAGTTCATCTGATGTAGCAGTGGCTGGTATATCCCGCGGCAGTTCTTTGGCAGGCATGGACCACATGTTTTCCATTGGCGATAGATTTGGAGGACTAGCAAACCAAAGAAGCAATTCAATCTGATGCGTGCCATGTGTAGTCACGCATCCTGTTTGAATATGGCTGATCGCAAGAACTGATTGTATAGGAGAACCACGGGCTCCAACTCTTCAGAGATGTAGCGATTGGAGTTCAGTGTACTGGCAATGCGTACAAAGGGGGAGATGCAGTGAATTGTATTACCACTGAAAACTATGATACTGGGTGCAGAACCAGTGTGGAGATGCATACCACCACAGTTCAGCAGCATCTTACCACGGTAACTCCAAACTCGAGATCAATTTTAGTGATGTTGCAGGCTGAAACATATTTCGTTAGTAAACGCAATAGCGTTCAAATTCGATGACAATGTCCTCCATTTAACGCACCATTAGAGGTTCAAATGCCTATGGTTTGCTATCAGAGGTAAATGAAGCAATAAACACCTAGTGAGCATTCTACTAAGCTGGCAATGACGTCGAAAAATACGAGTGGGGAACGAATAATGCGTAACAGACTGAATCTGTTGTGCTATGGCTCTTAATGTAACTCCGAGAGCCACCACTGCCATGCGCACCTTTCATCGCGGGCAGTGATACAACGAGGAGGATGCAATCGTTCCCTTCGATACATGCATTCTGCGATGAAAGATTCGCTTTATAGTTGATTAGTTTCTTCCAACACATTCATCGGTGTGTCTAAAGGAATAACCGCAATCTCTACAGGCTGCTATTCGTCCTTGGTCGAATTCAAAAACTTACTCAAAAGACGCTCAATATCTTACACGAGGCATATGTAAACAGCTTATGGAAAAAAAACTCTCACGAAAAAACAATTGTGGTACTTCAAATCGTCATATGTTTATCCTTGTTGTAAACTAAAGCGAAATAAAAGTGCCGTTAGGCGGCGTTGTTTGTGACGTCAGTCTACGAGCTGACGAATAGATTGAGAACTGGTTGTGCTCTCGGCGGCAGCCGAACGTTTAATTTTTATGTATCATAATATGCCGTCCTCAGTAGAATAAACGAATGATTTTCTTGAAAGACGTCTAGTCTTATTTTGACCAAAGTTACTCAGCATCTGGTAGATGCACCCTGCAGTTGAAGTTCTAGAATCTAATTCGACTTTGTTTTCGAATAATCCTTATATAGAGCTTACGATTGGTGCTACGGTAGCCCATACGTCTGAAGTATAATGCTTATGATTTGCATATCTTACCACTGCCAACACATGGAGTAAATTTCACATTCATGCTTTCTTAAGGGAGTTGCATTTTGCGTGCCCAGCAGTTTATATATATATATATATATATATATTGTGTGTGTGTGTGTATGTGAGCGTGTGTATGTGAGCGTGTGTGTGAGCGAGTGCGATTCTAAGTTAACTCTTTAAAAAAATTATTGTTTTCCCCGAAAAGGATATTAATTTGAGATACTTTACGAAAAAAGCGGAAAAAATCCGATCCATGCTGTTCTCACGTTCATTTTTTGAAAGGAATTTGTCAGTGGTTCTCATTCGTATTTGCTGCATCAAACCCCTGGAAATTTCTTGTAACGTTTTTTTTTTTAATTTTTTATTATTTATTTATTTATGAATGCTTCCTTGGGAAGGAATTTAAAGTATTAAGAGAAGTACTGTACAATGCCACGAGGAAACATAGTATATTTCGACTTATTTGAAGATATTCGTACATTAGTCAAATGTGTTGAAGTGAAGATTTCACTTGACTTTCAAAAGAGGGTGTATTTTACACACAATGCACATCAAGATATATTTATGCTTCATATTAAATGAAGATGGTCTTGTTTAATATGTACATAAATACATAGTTTCCTAAATTTTTTTCTAATGGGGCTGTTGATTGGTATATTTACCTTTCCGACCTAGTTTAGACTGTTCCAGACTGTAGTTGGTATTACTTCTTAGTGCAACACCATATAGACGATATCAAATTCCGCAAGTAAATTTGACGCCCGGAATCCTACCCAGTGGAGACAAATGAGCTATGACGATGCGGAATTGTTCAAAAAAAATAAATTTAACTTTGCCGAAAGCAACCAAGGCAACTGTAAACTCAAGGGATGTTTTACATGCCCCATAATCATACGACATGGCCACTGTCAATTTTCTGCATCAGGAAAATGCGACAACTTAGCCCGGGGTCAACTTAGCTATATATATATACGATCAATTTTTTTAGTTAGATATATCACAAATAGTTCCTAGATTACATATCATGTTCATTCAAGTTTAATATCTTAAGATACAGGTATAGGATAAAATAATAGGAATACATGTGGAAAAATTAAATTCGTTATTGGTAAGGAAAGGACCCACCTTTGGCCTGGAGGGCAGCTTTCATTCGAAGTGGGACTCAGAAATAAAGGTATGGAACAAAGTTTGTCCAGATTTGCACTCATTTCTCGATCAAGGTCATATCCAGTCAATATAGACTTTGGAGGAAAAAAACCGAGCCCGGATTTTGTACTCTTAGAAATCCCCATAGACACTCAAAAATGTTTAAATTAGGTGAATAAAGACACTGATTTAAACGTTCTACTTCATTATCATGTTCATTTAATCAAGTTTGAACACAGCGAAACCTGTGAACAAGGGTGGTATCATCAAGGAGCATAGGACGTTTTCCCGGAAGGAGAGTCTGAAGTATAGGGTGAAGATGATCTGTGATAATGTTTCGATAATGGTCGTATGTGGTCATCTTCCTCAAGAACATCGAAAGAGCCTAATCCACGGGAAGATATTGCACACTACATCATCACAGAGCTTCCTCCGTGTTTTACGGTTGGAACCAGGAGGTCAACATGAAATGCTTCTGCCAGTGTTTGCCAGACAAACATACCTCCAGTGGTCAAGAATAATGTTAATATGCCTTTGTAAGACCAGATGATTTGTTCCCATTGCAATTGTATCCAGTTTAGGTGGTCTCGGCACCTTTGTAGTCTCTTTATGACATTGCACGTCGAAACTAATGATTTTGGAATAGTTAATATGTCAGAAATGTTCGCAGCATGCAGCTTTTGTTAAATAGTTTCCATGGATACTAGGTTCTGAGAGAAGGTGGATATTTAGAGTAATCTGCGGAAGTGTAGTCTTGCATTTTCAGGACACAATCCTCTTCAACACCCATCTCTCTCAGTCCTTTAATTTCGACTTTCGTCCAGTTTTGTGCTTCACCTAAAACACCCTTCTTAGGTTTGTGTAGGCCGTATAACCCTTGAAACAATTACACGTTTGACTGTTCTAGACACAAACTCTCCAGCAAGGAACTTCAATTATCATTCATATTTCCATGCCTGAGAAGTCGGAAATAATCAAGCAATGTTAAGAACAGAATTTTCTGTTGCAACTCTTACACTGTCAAATGCTCGACTGATACCTCCCCATTCTCCTTCACCAAGTGGAACACTGTTGCGACACTTGGCAGAGTTTTGTTGGACTATCAAACGGCGACTCATTTTTAAATGTTTGTTCCTATTATTTTGTCCTATGCCTGTACTGCATAAGTCAATGCTGTCCTATGCCTGCATAATTATAAAAAAAAAATCTCATTAGTTTTATCAACTTTTTGACGTTTTGAAAACCTACACTGTAATTCATAAAAGAAAAATGTTACATAATTCAGATGTACTATTCTAAGTGTTTCATACAAAATAAATAATATAAGATTCAACTTAGAACAAAGAAAATTCAAACTAAGCTTCTGTGAACAAAAATTTCCTGATATAACGATTTAATTATAAGAATGTACCGCTTTGATATCCCATTCGGGTATACTTATTTGAATTAAATAATTAAAATTCCCCTTTTCATGAAGGCAGATTTATATTATCAAAATTGAGAGCATTTCTGAAGAAAAAGTTATTCATATAAAATTGAAAATGTTTCAATTTAATAAGAATGTATCATTTTTACTAAAAATGAGATATACTCTTCTGAATTCTATGGTAGTACTCTATTTCATTTTTAAATTGATACTTGATACATTTTAATTTATATTCTATTTTATTTCTTTAGTTTTTTTCACATCAGACATGAAATGTTTCAATTTCTTTCTTTATATGAAGATATTTTTTCTTTCTTATCGAAATAATATTTCATTCTCTGACTTGTGATATCACTTTAGATAATATCATGATATCGACTTCCTTTTAGCAAAGCTAGTTTCATAGTTCGCGAAATTTGAGATAGATTTATTATTTCACTTTTGAAAATGGCTGGAGTAAAAAAACTTTTACCAAAAAATATTAATATTTTCTTATTAAATGCATCCAATGGGTACAATAATATTTTGGATATTTTAAACCCAAATGAATCTTTTCTTTTCATTAGCATTTGAAATGTGTTTATTTCTACAAAGTATGATCACATGAAAATCCAATGAAATAGATGTATTTATAGATGCAGAAATAAAATGAAAAATGAAATAGTATATAAATGCAGAAACAAATATGATACAAATACAAACATAAATCAAATACGGAAAAATGTGAGACAAATACAAAAGTATTGGATGCAGACAAAACAGAACGTGAAAGGTTGTTGCATTAAACTTAGTAATCTCATTATTGCTACTTCACTTAAGTTTATGAGAACACATAAGTTTCCAATTTCTTTTTCAAATTTCATATTTAATGATCTTTCCATTTTTGTTGCACTGCATTTCAATTTTTTAACTATTTTTTTCCTCTTACGGGATGGTGGATTGGTATTTTACGTTTGAAGACCAAGCATATTACTCAAGAGTTGGTATTACTTTTCCCTGCAGCACCATACAGACGATACCAATTGCCGCCAGTAATTTTGAAGCCCAGTTTACTCAGCAGAGAGAGACACTTGAGCTCTGACGATGCAAAGTTTTACAGATGATTTTATTTTTGCCAAGTGTATCCGATCCAAACGAACGCTCAAGTGATTTTTTACATGCTGCATAATCATAGAATATGTATAATGTCGATTTTCTGCATTATGAAAATCCGCCGACTTGATACGAGTTCGAACCCGCAACCTTATTTCCAGAGGGCCAGCGACAAACCAACTATGCCACTCAGACAGCAAATTTAAGGTATATGTTTAATAATTGTAACAAATAAAGTGTACAGGATGAAATAATGTTTCTATTTTGATTCCTGTAAAATAAGTTGTTTTCATAGTTATTTTTTAAATGACGAAATGCGAATCACAATTATTTTGTGTTTTCAATAATAATACTGCTCTACAACAAAATTGAATCTGACATAGATACTGACATAGAGTCTGCACTTTTAAGTATTTTTTTTTACATATGAATTTTAATTTGGATACACGCTAAATGATTATTTTAATATTCAAATGTCTCCTAAGGGGCTACAAATGTGAAATAGTCTAAAACATGAACATTTGCAGCTGGGGGTAGGGGGAAATCCTCACGAAATTTTTTTGAAGATTAACTTTGAAACGTTGCTGCTTGTAATAACTCTTATACCATTTGATTAGGTATTTCCAATTTGCTTATTTTTTGTTAAAATTCGTTTTTCTACTACTAGTTTCTGAAATATTACTTATAATCTGTAGGTATAATTATTTATTAATTTTAATAGCTATCCCAGGTGTAGCAAATCATTCTAAATTCTGCTATGTTTGAGTTGAATTTAATAGCGAAACGAAAACACTTTTTCTGCTATTAAGGTATCCGACTGGTTGAGACAATTTTTTTTTTTTAAAATAGGATATATAGAAATTTTTTAGTTATTTTTAGATTTGTTTAGTGTATTTAAAGAATAATATGCTAAAATTAAGCAGAGAAAAAGAAATTATTATTACTAAAATGGGAAAAAATAGGTAAAAATTGACAAAAAATACCATAAACGCGGTCCATTCTGCACCAAAGGTTTATGAACACATTTTCAATTTTTTCAATCTAATATGTTGCTATATTATTCAATTTTGAAATGACCTTCAGGATAAGAGATATTTTCTTTTTTACAAAAAATAGAGCACTTTAACTCAGTTTCTATATGAAAATGCTTAAAAAGACAGTGATTATATTCACATAAGGGACTGTAAATTTTGTAATAAAACAGTGATTGATAAATCTGAAAGTTAAAACAATTCTACTATTATACAGAATTTACAGAAAAAAATTCAGTTAATTATGTTCAAAACTTTTTTAGCAATCGCTGACCCCGTTTGATTATTTAAAAAAAAATCGCATTTCGTGTAAAACGCGTTTAAATGTATGACAACTTGCTTAAAGTAATGGCATCTGCTTTTTCTAAAACACTTGTAGTTTTTATTCTAATGAACGAAAAATGGTAAACTTGGTATTTTTATAAAGCTAATAAGATGGCCCATAAAATAAAATCATAAAAAAATTTGTCAATTTTTGGCAAAATTCTCAGTTTTAGGGTAGTCGGATACCTTAAAACTGCTTAGCACTTTCAACTTTAGTTTCTGCTACATATTCTGGGAATGCAAAATAGTAGATGTTACAGGACAAAAGACGTTGCATTGAAAACATTGATGGAGCATATTTTTATTTTCTTCTTAAAATCTTCCTGCTGTTACACTCTGAATGTTGATATTTTTTTAAACAATCAAAAAATATTTCTAACTTTAACAACTGTATAAATTAGAAGCGCATTACAATAAATATAAATGTGTATTTTACAATTGAAATAATTGCACAGACAAAATTTGTAAATCCCTCAAAACACGTAAAAAGTTTTGAAAATGCTGTGATTTAAATGCTTAAAATATTCCTTAAGGAATATTTCTAAACTTAATAATATTTGAATAAACTACTAGTTTAATGAGAATATAGCTGCGCCACAAAAAAATCAGGAATATATAATGCATAACTAGAATTCCACAACTCAACTAAGGAATGTAATACTTGATGTAACTTCATATATAAATGACGAATTATGTGAGGAATGCAATACTATAATTAAGTCTGGTAGTAGAATATGACTTCTGTTGTAGATAAATATTTCAATTTGAAACTGAAATTTAGGTGCAATTTTTCAATTTACTCCTGAAGCAGATGAATAATTTCATGTACAAAGGCTGCTACAGTTTATGATAATTACGACTTTAATTAACTGTGCATAATTTATATCTTATAATATTAGTGATGAATTATTCGTAGTTATTGATGTAAAAGTATAAGTTTAAATACATATGGTGATTCTGATAAATATTTAGTAGTAAGTATGCTTATCTCGTAACCACTACTGAAAAATGACTCTTAGCTCAACTGAGTATATTGAAGAATTTTGTTTCTACGCTACATTTACTGAAGAATCCATGTAATTCATTTAGGAATTCCTCTTAAAGTAACATACCTTAAAATCATACATTTTACATCGGCAGTGTTTTTTGTTTGGAAAAATCCTAATTTTATTTATTGATCACTTTACAATAAAAAAATAATGTTTAACCCAATTAAAGTCAACACATTTTTAAAATCACTTAAAAGATTTATTTTTATCTCAGATTAATAAATTATATCATTAGTTTAATAAAGATACATCAGATATTGGTTTTATAAAAATCAAATGTTTCATACAAATTATTGAATTAACTTATTATATAAATATAATTAGTAAAATATATATAAGCTACGCTTAAGTTATATGTATATTTGAGATAAGAGGTTATGGAATCATTAATATAAGTAATTAAGGTATCCGAACACGTTGAAAGTGACCAAATTCAGTCAAGACAGATATTTTTGTTTTTAATTTTATTGAATAGAGTCATCTTTTGACTTTACGAAATTTACTTTATTTTGTTTCTACACTACCTAGAGGCCCAGTTATAATCAATTTTATAAAGTTAGAAAAACCGGAAGTGGGTTTTTGATCTACCAGAAATGGGCATTTAAACTGCTCAAAATCTATCATGGTGAGTCTGATAACTCAAAATATTACGAATGTATTTCTATAAAACTTTTTAAACCTTATATTTACGTTATTTTCTAGAGACTGTACTAAAATTGTTCTTATTGTATGAATACTTTTTCAGTTATGGCTTGTTATTTAAATAATGGTCTCATAAAAAATTTAATATTTCTCATAATGTTTTCTCAATTAGCTCTAAAATTTAAAAATTTTAATATAAAATTTAAATTTTAGTACTTTTTCTAGAAAAATGCATCTAGTTTGTTTCGTAGTAATTTACTAATATATGTTTAGTACTTTTTTCTCTAACTGCTTTGAAATGTTTCAAAAATATTGCTAAAATTTCACTTATAATTGTGATTTTTGTAAAGTTCAGGTAATTTATTTTAAATTTTGATGGTTAAATAGTAATATTTATTGGTATTGAGTCCTAAAAGAGCATTTACAATGTTTTAGTATTCAATTTTGTTGAAAAGTAGTCCGAACGTGTTCGGATACCTTAATCATAAATGTTTATATTAATAAATTGTTCGGAAAAAAAGAAACATATGAATATTTTTGGAAAAATCAATACAGACTAATAGATAATACAAAAAATTATGTTTGGATTACTGCATGTTCTAATTATATGATATTCAATATAACATGTTTTGAAAAAATAAATAACTAAAATAAAAATATAAAGGATTTTAACCAACTTTTTTATTTTAAGGCCTCAATCTGTGCAATTAGATTTTAGAGTTGATGTCATTATAAAATAAAAACAACTGTAAATTCACATTCAATCTAAACTAATTATTTTATTCAATTTGAAAAAAAAAAACGTCTAACACTTAATATATTTAAAGAACAATTTAAAATAATAATTTAATAACTGCACTTTTGATAGAAATTTTGACCACGTTGCAGTTGTAGTTGCTCATTTCTGTATATGCATGGATGTTTAATATTACAATACAAATTTTAAGTTAGTATACTTAGTTGCAAATTTTTAACTCTTAGTTGGTTAAAATGTATTGCATGTTTTATGAATAGTTTTGATTTTTGCTATCTTTCACTCTTTATAACATATGCAACTGCCATCACCTAATGAAACCTACTTAAAACGAAATACATTAATAATGTCAAATTAAAAACTCACATGAGTAAAAGTATTAAGTTTTACTTTTCACTCAACCATACATTGTTAGCCAGATATTGTAATAGTGTGCATAAAATATTAAAAAAAAATTAACCTGAAAACCAGTTGCAAAAATAAACTTTGTGCGTAATATTATTACGAATTTTGTTAAAATAGTGAAAATAATCTATATTTGGATGTGTAATGTATTTATATTACACTGCGTAATATTAATCTTAAAATTGTAACAATCGCAAGCAACGCCGTCCCTTACGTTATAACGGCGGTTCTCTCAATGAGAACTTGGCGAAATCTTCGTGATAGAGCCAAGTTGTCATCATTTTTGACGACCAAGTTGACGGCTTGGGGACCGAGTTGGGGACCCTATGGATTCTTCTAGAAATTAGTGGAGAAATCCACTAATTTCAGATCCTATGACGCAAGCGGATCTTTCTCAAAGTTTTCGCAGGGTCTATAAATAGAGCGATCCTCGCCGAAACGAATCAGTCTTATTTCAACCAGCGATTAATGAGTATTGTTTTGACTAGCGAATAGTAAACTTGTTTTAACCGTGAATTACCGATTAGCTCTGCTATGCTTGTGAATAATCTTTTACATACGTCTATTTTAGACACTAATAGTTGTGTCTGAGTTCTGTTGAAGGTGTGGTCGACCTTCTGAAGTTTATTCTGCGAATATTGCTGCTGAATACTGAATTTCCAGGATTTTATTTTCAAAAATACGTTCTTATCACACTTAAAGAACTGTCTTGTAATTTGTGACTGATTTGCATAAAATCCTCGAATCCCGATAAATGTAACAATATATAATTCTCAATTTTTATGTGTTTAAAAGAAACTAATAACTATGGTTTTAACTTTAAATGCGTACATAATTAGTAAATATTGGCTCTTGGACAGAATATGGTACTTCCCCAAATTTCTTTCATACTTTTAACAATAAATATGCATATTAAAACGTTTATTTTATCTTGAAATGTCTTAAATAATTAATTCTACAGTTCGATAATATCTGCAACGTACTTTTATAATTTTTCCTGTATAAAACTTTTTATGCACACACTACTTTGTTTTACTTTGGCTTACAAGATAAATGAGAAGCTTATAACTAAAATTCGATAAAGTTTATTGGTAGATTGATATAATTATAAAAAAAATATTTTTGTATTCTAAGAAAATTTCATAAATTTTCAGGAAATTTATGTTATTAAAATGTAAATCTCAGATTTGTCAAGTGGTTTTAATTTACACGATTATACTTGTGAAACTAAAACCTCACATTTCATAAGTTTTAAATCCATAAAACGGTTTACAAGATAAAGAAGCTATGTTCAAAAATACTATTAGTAAATACTTATTTCATTGGTGGCACCATCTGGAGACCACTCCCCTATCAAATGTTTAACGCTTAAATTTATTCAATTTAAACTCTCATCCAGTGTTAATTATTGCAGGGATTTAAGTTATCCGAGAGAATACTAGAGCCAAATTCGTATTCAAAGAAACTTTTACATGCCGCAAAATCGTATAACATGGACACCTACCATTTTCTCATCAAAAACTCTATTGCCTTAAGCAATTGTCAAATCAACAAACTTAGGCTTCTGAGGAGGTAATGCTATGACTAATTAGTTCATATAGAATAAAAAAAAAGATGAAAAATATTTCTTTTTAAAATTAGTATTTATTTGTTTCTTAAGATTCAAAAAGATACAATGGAGTAAAAAAATATTGCTATGTTAATTTGATACTTAAAATCATGATGAATACTAAATTGTCTTCTAACTATTTTTGTCAAATTATAGTAAATACAATTTTCAATGAGCAGGAATTTTCTTTAACCGTATTTTATCTTTAAACAGGATTGCAATCTAGTAATACTAAATCCATGGATATGCATAAACTAGAAAGTTTTGTCAATTCATATTTGATAATTAGTTTTATAATTACTTTGAAAAAAAAATAAAGGTAAAACTTCAAAGGAAATTATTTAACTTCTGTTATCAATTTTTATGAATAATCATAAGGGTATAATTAAAAGTGAAACCACAACAGTGAAACAAGTAAACTTATAACCTTAAAAAACATTATTCAGAACTATATTCATATTTGTATGAGAGAGAAGGAAATTTAAAACTATTTTTGAATTTGAAAGTTTTCTCATGACTAAAACTTAGTACAAGTCTCTTTCACTTCTCTTTAAAAAATTCGTGCAAATGAGAACAAGTGGTAATTAGCAGGCTCCTTTAAAAAAATTGATAACTTTATTTTTTTTTTTTGAATTTAGATGAGCTAGTTCCTGTAACTATTCATTTAATTAAAATTTCATAGAAATATTTATTCTAACATGCATTTAACTTATTACTAAAATATTTGTTCTGTTGCATAATTATCTCTAAGGTTTATTTCCCTTTAAAATTATTAATAGTAGACATTATAGTAAAAATGTTAAATCAGTAATATATATGCACACAATACTCAAGTCCCTTCAGAGTGGTTTTTCGTCATTTTTAGAAACCATAACCAAAACTCGAAATTATTTTTAGAATTAAAAGAAATACTTACTTGAACACACGAAACATTTATTTCGTTAGAAATAAATAATAATAAAAACCTTTTTGGTTACTTATCCAACCTGTCGAGTAAGACCTATTCAATACCTGCATTATTTTTAACTCAGTTTCCGGCCACGATACAGATAAATATAACTTTACAGGATTCGCTAATGTTCCTAATAGACAGGAAAGTTGATAAATTCTCTAACGTAGTGCATGCCAATAGTTTTAACTTTCAGGATATTCTCAAAAAATTACCTCGTTAACGTCCTGGAACTTGACGTTGATAAATCGCTTTCAACTCTATTTCCCTACAAGCATTCGCTGTTAACTTCTTATAAATTAACCTCTAAACCTAACAATAGCTAGTGGGGTATATTTTTTTCGCTTACGGTGTAAATCACTATGCAATAACAGAACTAGACGTAAAAGAAAACAGAAGGCGACGATATTATTCGTTTAAGTTGTCTTTCCTTTTTTCAGTACTAGTTTAAAAACAAGTTGAGTGGAATTTAAGAAAAAGCTGAGAGTGTTTGGAAGGCATTTCCATGTGATTATTGGTTCTTTTAGGAAGTGCATGAATAAGTTAAAATATTTAGAATGATTAAATATTCCTATTAATTCGTAAATAATAGGCTGTTTTAATGCAAGTTTAATTCGAAGCCATTTTTTAAATTTCCGTAACATTATTTTTAATTTAAAGCATTTAAAACAAATATGTCTTTTAGATTTGAAATAAGTGATTTATTAGAACTAAAACATTTAAATTCACATGGAATAATAACCTCGATAAAATTAAATACAAAATATTATGCCTAATTTCTAATGATAAACATTTTGTTTGTGCTTTCAAACATATAACTGTATTTATAATCAAGCTTATATAAATTCAAGAAAACAAATCAGGCTTCAAAATTTCGTTGGATTTTTGCGTAAAACTAAAAAATTTTAATAGGTACGTAGAAAGACAAATTTTGTTTAATATCACTTTTAAAAGATTAATTGTCTTTTTAATTAAATATGAAGAATATCACTGCATTTAAAATATTTTTATTGATTATGCTTAGAGAATCACAAGAAATGAAAATATGGAGAGGATTTGATTCGACATTTGATTCCAACTAATAAGCTGCAGGAAGCAACGATAATCGTAATTTTGAAACATTATCAAGTGACGAAGACGACATGGACGCTGGCACCCCCTTCACACCAAACTTCCTCGCTACACCAACGGGAAGCTTTAACACATTCAACTAGCATCGCCCCTGTCTACACGGCAGGTCTTCAGAAATACTAGGCTCGAACTCATGACACTCCTCCAACGAGCGACCACTATATAATATGAACATATGTAATATATATATATATATATATATATACTAGCTGACCCGTTGCACGGGCTTTTATCGAGGGTATAACTTAATCCCTAGGTTAATTTCCTCCTTTCTTTCTGACGCCTGCACTTTTGTGTAGGTGTGACGCGTACGATGTTAGTGTATGGCCCGTGAGTGCGTGCCATGGCTTTCTCGTTTAACATTTTCCCTTCTCTTCACAAAATCAGCACTTCCAATATTATTTCTCGAAATTACTTTTACTTCTTTGTTTCTTTCATCTCCGCTTAGCTCGGCGTTGCACGGGCTTTTACCAGTGAATAACTTAATCCCCATGGGAATTTCTGTTTCCCTCAGGACGATAGCACTTATGTGTGTGTATGCGCGATGTGAGTGATTCTTTATCTATGACATTAAAACTCCCTTTTTCGAAATTTGTTCTTGCGTTGGTGTGGTGTGGTACTTAGGAAAGGTGGGTAAAAGATCAGGTGTCGTCCTCGTCCCTTGAACATGGTGGAAAATTTCGAGGTCTGTCGCTATAAACCCTCGAATAGGCGAACAGTGCGAATTTATAAATCACTCACTCACTTTTCAATTCTTTCGTTGCAATTTTTTAGTCCCCGAATCGAAAATGTAGCTTTTAAAAATAATTGTATGTTAAAAAAGACAGAAAAGTAGAAATTTTTCAATTCAAAATTTTACTACTATTTTAAATCTTGAAGTAAAATTGTGAGGATATTTTGAAATGTTCCACACACGGGAAAAAGTTTCATGCAATTATCTTTATAAAAGAAGAAATTATTAAATGATTGTTTAAGTATTTTGAGTTTTTGTTAAAATTTATTAAAAAAAGTTTTGGCTTTTTATTTTTTATATCACTGATTCTACAAGTTTTAAAAATCATTTTAATTTAAACGCAACGATTTTGATTCATTTTAGAAAAAATCATAAAATATGCAAAATATCATTGTTTTGTAAAAAAAAAAAAAAAAATTTTAATTCTTTAAAAAAAAAGATAGTTTTCGGCAATTTATTTTTTAATCATTGATCCTAAATGATCAATGAACTTTTTAAAAATAATTTTCATTTAAATTCATCTATATTTACTCATTTTAGAAGAAATCATAAAATACAAAACAAAATTAATTAATTCTTTTATACTAATGTTGATTAAAAATATTCATTTAGCAATTAATTGTGACATGCCAATTTAGTGATTTTTGATATATTAATAACACGCAATTAATAATGAAGAATTTTTTATTTGAAAATAGCTTTTATTTTTTTCTAAGGAAGTTATGCTTATTTAACTGAATAATTCAAAAAAAAAATTCGAAATGGGCAAATTTTGCGTTTTTATTATGAAATTATATGTCAAAAAAAATTTATACATTAGGCATTATTTTAAAGTAAACTATAAGTTTTATGAAAGAGAACAAAAATTTTGATACTGATAAATATTTTAAATGAGTCTCAGAAATGCATTGAATACATTTGTCGTCTTAATCTAACATCTATAATGATTTAATTTTGAAAATTATCTAAAGAAAAAATGACGAAAATTGAAGCAAAAATAACTTTTTCACTAACATTTTTTTTTACTCACCAAATTTACTGATTTCCCCCTGTTTAAGACAGAATTTTTTAGTGTAACCCTTGAGTTAGATGCGGTCGATGGTTAAACAGTTCAAAGGTCTTTGGCGCAAAACTGTTTTTCGACTCCAAGGTTTGGCTAACTGTAAAATTGCGTATTTTTTATTAATTTTTTATTTTTAGGTCATAATTTTTAAGTTAATGCTTTCAAACTCCGCAAATTAATTGCAAAAAGTAAAGCAATTTTAAATTTAAAAAATGTAAAAAAAAATACTATTTAAATTATTTCTTGCAAAAAAGGTTTTTTACGAAAATCACAAAAAAACTTTTAAAATCCGTAATTTTTAAGCAATTTTTTCAATCTTAGTACAGATTACGGATAATAATTTTTTACATACGGAAATAAAGTTTTGTGCGATTATCTTTATAAATGACTAAGTTATTCAATGTTAAGTTAAAATTTTGAGTATTTTTTGAAAAATCTTTTTAAAAAAAATTTGAGGAATTTTATTTTTTAAATGATTGGATCTAAAAGAGAAAGGCTTGATGTTATTTATTGTAGAATATCGTTTTAATAACACGAAAAAAAAGGATACGCAACAATTTAGAAATAGTTTGTTGCCCATCCGGTATAGTGGTTAGCGACGCTGGCTGCTGTGCCGTAGGGCCTGGGTTCGAATCCCGGAGAAGACATGGGTGTCTGTAAATGTATAGTGCCTTCGCGGCATGGGGTACTCTAAATAGCCGGGGTGCTCCACTACCAGGGTGTTCTCCCTCAAAATGGGGTGGAACCGAGACAAAACGTACTGTCCCCTGCATGGTGCTCAAAGCTACGGCTAACGACAGACGTACAATATAGCCCGATGCCATGATGAATTTCGTGGGCCTTGATCTGACTACGTCAGACAGGTGGCATGAGTAACAACAACAGAAATAGTTTGCATAAAAACGCATGAGTTTTAACCCTTTTTTAAAAATTCTTAAATAATAGAAAATATCGTTATTTTGCAAAAAGATTATACCGTATTGGGCGAAATTAAATAATCTTTCCGATTCTGTAATTATTTTTTGTCTGATTTCAACAGTAAAAATTAGATCTTAATTTTAAGATGGTGGAAAAAGTCGGATCACCGATCGTCCGAAATGGAATGGAAGTTCTGCAAAATTAAACAACCGCAGGAGTAAGACAATTAGGCGTTTTAAGGTTTGTAATTAATATTTTTTAACTAATTGCAATATTGGAATGAAAAATAGCTTACGTTCTATTCTCAGACCTACTGAATATACGCACAAAATCAAAATTTCGTAATATTATAAAATTTCGTACACAATATATATAATATATATATATATATATATATATATTAAATTACGTAACATGTATTTCCTTTAGTGATGCATTTTGTCTGTTGTTAGCTTTTTCAATTGCTTTTAGATTCATGATGTTGTGTTTAAACATTTATTTGACAATATTGATTAGGTCCGTAACACAAGTGCAATACAAATATTGATAAACACATACTTAAAGCAGTTTATTCTGAATAAAAATAAGATTATTTGCTTTTAACATTTTGAGTTGTGTATTTTTAATTATGTATAAAATTAAATCTTCAAGATCCTGCATAAAAAATAGTTTATTTTAATAGAAATGTTTTCACTTTTTAATAATAGATTTAAACTATTAAAACTTTCTGCGGAAATAATACTACAGATATGAAGTAGTGCTTTTTATCAGTCATCCATTTATCAAATAAGTTAATAGAATTTTTTATACACTCATGTCCATATATTAAGGATAATGAAGTTCAGGCTAAGAAAGAGACAGAAGCAAAACAAATTTGACTTATTTGTAAAGTCTATTTATTAAATAAAAGGTAAAGAGCAAAAAAGATACAATATGTTTGACATAATTAATAAAAATTGCGATTTTTACTCCCTGGAGCAAATTTTAAAAAAGAACATATTTACAAAAAACAGTATAACATGGTTAGTATGATGGTTAATACGGAGTATGTCTCCCCGACGATGCAATACAGGCCTTACAACGCCTACGCACGCTGAGTATCAAATTATCAATCTGATCTTGGAGAATATTACACCACTCATCAAGCAATGCCCTCCGAAGTTCCGGTAGACAGGTGGGTTGACGGGCTGCAATTCGTCGGCCAAGGATATCCCACACATGATCTATTGGATTCAAGTCCGGTGAGGATGCTGCCAATCCATACGGGTGATATCCTCCGATTGAATGCATTCATCTACAATGTTTGCATGGTGAGGACGGACGTTGTCATCCATAAACAGAAATTCATCACCCATGGCGCCCCAAAACAAACGCACAGAGGAGGCCAAAAGTCCTGAACACACTCATTTTTTAGCGTAATTTTTGTTTTTGTCTTCATTTTTCGTTGTGAAATTATCGCACTATCTTAAATATTGTTATTGATTTTAATGTATTTTTTATGCTGATTTCAAATCTACTACAAGTTTCTTAATGAATAATATATGTTTTGTAGTAAAGCTGCCTGAGCACAATAATGTGAAATATGTGCAGAATAAAACAATATAGAATAACATAATTTGCAAAGAAAAATAACACGAAAATTGACAAATATGGTATATTTAATAAGCATTTTTAAAATTACATTGTTTTCACATGTTAGAAAATCAATATTTTATGGGCCAGCCGTTTGCTTTAATTACGGCTCTACATCTTTTTGGCATGGAATGCACCAATTTCAAAAGAAGATCTTTCGTGACAATATGGTTGAAGGAAAATATTAAAGCTTCAATTAATTCACGTTTGTTTGAAGGTTTTTTCTTTGAAACTTCATAACCAATTTTAAACCATAAGTTCTCTACCGGATTAAGGTCGGGAGACTGTCAAGGCCAGTTCATTGTATTCACAGTATGGTCTTTCAACCATTTCTGGACTACCTTTGCACGATAACAAGGGGCGTTATCGTCCTGAAAAATCCATGACTGATTCCCAAAAAGATCTCTCGCAGTTGGTAGCAATTTATTTTGTAGTATTTCAATGTAATCAATGGCTTTCACTGTTCCGCTAACGATGTGAAGTCTTCCAAAACCATGAGAAGACATGCAACCCCATACCATCACTTTTGTCGGGTACTTTACTGCGGGCTTCAGACACTGAAGGCTGATTTCCTCATGAGTCCGTCGTCTTACATAGGCACTACTTTGGTTCCAGAAATACAAAACGTACTCTCGTCACTAAATATTACCTTTTCCCAGTCTTTAATAGTCCATAATGAATATTCCCTTGCCCACTCAATCGCCTCTTGCGTGGAAATTCAGTCAGTAATGGTTTTCGGCAGGCTTTACAGCCTCGTAACCCGATTTACAGCAGTCTTCCTCTAACAGTTCTTGGGCACACACTCACATTTAATGTCAAAGTCCATTGTTTCAAAATTTGCGAGAAATTAGGCTTTCTGATTGAAAGTGAAGTTCTGTGCAATAACTGTCTTCACGTAAAGATGTTTTTCTTGATCGTCCTGATCACCCCTGTCCGCTATAAAATTTGTTTCAGAAAATCTTTTCAAAGTTCTCAGAACAGTAGAAAGGCCACATGGTACTTAAGCAGCAATTTGGCACATAACCTTCTTCCTTCAAATGTATTATTTTGTACCTTTTATTCTCAGGCAGATATAAAAATTTAGCCACAATTCCAGTATTTTCCACAAACGCTCTTGAAATTCCTTTCAATGCACTGTTTTCCACAAGCACACAACTGCCTTCAATACAAGAAACCACGTTTCACCTTTTTCTTTCAACCCTTTACTGCTCTCTGATTGGTTGAAATAACGGAGCATTTCATTGGTGGAAAACACACTCACTCATTCTTGTCAAGGTTTTTTCAACATATCAATGAAACTATTTACTTTAGATGAAATCTACAAACAGATTTGAAATGATCATTAAAAATAAATAAAAATCAATAACAATATTTAAGATAGTGCGATAATTTTACAACAAAAAATGAAGTCAAACACAAAAATTACGCTAAAAAATGAGTGTGTTGAGGACTTTTTGCCACCACTGTACATGTTGTTCCAGAATCACATCCCGATAGATGTGGTCTGTCATCGTTACACTCTGAACATGCAGGTCAGTTCTGGAACCAAGAATAATTCCTCCCCAAACGAGCATCTTGCACCACCGTAACGGTGTCATTCAATAGTATTCTCTTGGTGGTAACGGGTACCTGGAGCTCTCCATCTGAAAGTCCGGCGAGAATCAAACTGCAAACTAAACCTGGAATCATCGGAAAACATCACACAAGACCACTGTTACGGTGTCCATAATGCATGCTCTCTACTCCACGTTAATCGCAGGTGACAATGAGTTGCGGTAAGGGTAATACATCTGACAGGCCTACGAGCATATAGACCAATGTACCCTAAGCGTCTGTACATGGTCTGCTTTGAAACTGTCGTACCAGTAGCTGAAGAGAGCTGACGAAATAGGTCTGATGCTGTGCTCCGTCTGTTTCTTTTGGCTGTAACTGCCAATTACTGGTCCTCATTTGGCGTTGTATTTCGGGAGTGACCTGTGCTGTAACATCTACTCACATTACCGTCATCTTGGAATCGTTGCGAAAGCCTGGAGATGACACTCTGGGCGATTCCAAGTTCTTCAGATACTTCCAGCTGGGTACGTCTATATTCCAGTCGTCCGATAATTCTACAACGTAAAATATCATCGAAATTCTTCCTTTGTGCAATAACTATGCTGTTATTGCACTGAAAGGCTTTTAAAACACTTGTGAACAATTTTACTTCTTTGCCACCATTCTTATATACCCCTTACACTCTCGTCATTGTGACGTACTATCCGCGCCATCTGGTGGTTTCCTGTAATTTGCATATTCTTTTTCAAAATGTGTGTGATAATTCTACAGGTGAAATTTTTATTTTAGAGTTCAGTTTCTGTGTGATTCTGAATTATCCTTTAATTTATGGACATGAGAGTACTTTAGATTTTACAAAATTAAACCAAATTATTTTATGTAAAACGAGTATTGGGTTTCTTCACGATTATTCTTATCATTTTAACAACAACAATAATTTAAAAGCATGCGCAGCAAAGTAGTTACCAATAAATAAATCAAGTCTTGATGTTCATTAAGAGTGATACAATAATACCTTTGTTGGGAAATAGATGGCGCTGCTTCGGTAGCGGAGATATATAATCGACGGATTGGAGTTTTCAAAACTATATTTAAACTTTTCCCCTTATTAACCGGAATTCTCATTCAGATTTCCATAAAAAAATGCTTCTCTATACAGTCGTTTTCCGTCCCATCATGTCGTATGGATTTCCAGTTTGGAGGTATGCAGCCAAAAGCAATTGATACGGCTCAAAATACCCTCTTTAGAATGATTGTCGGCGCTACCAGACATATGCGCAACGCTGACATTCTTAAATGTCTCGAAATACCATCCTTCAAGCAGCGCATTTAAGATATTTCTAATAGATTTTTCGATTCTCTCAATAGCTCTGTTAATATTAACATGCAGAATCTAGAAAATTATACTGCAAATTTTTTAAGATTAAGCGACCCAGGAGAATTTTCCTGTACTCGTACAATCCACCATAATTTATTGTTTCCTATTTACTATTGCAAATTCCTTATCTTTTAGTTTGTTCAACCACTTTTATTTTATTGTTTACAAATTTTAGCAGCCGCTACACTCTAGACTATTACTGCAGCACGGAAGTGCGCGGTCAATGCGAAGGAGGTTTACAACCTCGCAGAAACCCAGCGGTCGACCTTTCCGTATTCTTTATATTTTCCTTCTACTGCACATTGCGTCACCTCACACTCTCATCCCCATGGGCAGCTAGCTACATGATCCATAATCCTCACTTCTCATCATCCAAATTGGAAAGCGCTCCCTCTTCAACCAGATTCCAGAACCGAACATCCAAGATCTTTGCCTCAAAGCCCGTAGATCTCCCTCAAAGCCCCCGCCTACCGGCCCACCACCGCTAGTCCAATGGCCAAGCTCCTACACTCCAGCATGATATTTTAACTAACAATGACAACTAAAGAGCTTTTCTAGCCAGATACCCATTCGTAGATTCGTAGAGCAGATACTTGAGCGGATGCGAGTATGAGTTGGTGAGCTGTGTGTGTGAGACTATTTTAAAACTGTAATCAAAGTTGATTTTATTGTGCAGTGGAGGTCTTTAATGGATGCGTCGTCAATACAACCTTAATAAGGTGATTTTAAAGTGGGATAAATAATATAAATTAATATAAAAATAAACGCTTTTTTTATCGATTTATATAAGTAATTTTATTTTTCACACCAGTAATTAGAATTATACCAAATTATATACGACTTCAATACATGTACTACTTTTTCATATATTTTCATTGAAAAATTTAGTGAGACTTCTAAGTGTATCTGCCTGAAGGGATGACTAGATACTTTTTAGCCCTTTTCTTCTCATTAAAAATCAATTTTCACCAATTTAAGAAAGAAGAAAACATATCTTGTTACCTCTTAAGATTTGAATTAAAAGTTTCTCTGAAATCAATTTCAGATTTTTTTTCATGCTATTTTTAGGTAAAAAGAAAAAAAAGTGAATTTAAAATGGATTTGGACTCTGATTAATTTTGAGAAAGAAAAAGAACATATTTTCTGCTTTGATTAATTCGCTAGAGGTTAAAATCCCTCACAAATTGGGGAACATTATCTTTTCGAAAAGAAACATATTAAAGAAGTTAACTTTTATTTTTTAATGATCTTAATTATTACATTTTATTCGGAGAAAAAGATCTTTGTATGTCTAAAGTTTCTTTTTGCTCATTAAAAATTATCTTTTACCATAAATGAAAAAAATGTAATTTTTCATATTTTTTTTAAAAATTTCTGTCTAACTTTTACATATATCATACCTTTTTTATTAAGTTTACAAATTTCAGATTCCTTTTATGGAATAGAAGACCCCCCACCACCACCATTACTGTATTTTGTAACATTACTGATTCATTTTTATTTTGAATATATTTTGACACAATTTTCATATAATTGCGATAAGTTGTTATAACCTGAACATTTTGTTTAGTTTTCGTATTTAAAGTTAATGTACCAAAATACTCGTACCATAACCTAAATTAAACGGTGAAAATAAGACTATTTTTTCTTGTACGAACATAAATTTATATTTTAACAATGTAACCTGTTTGATCGTTTTTCAAGAAATCTCCAAGTAATTATAGTATCCGACTACCCTAAAAATGTGAATTTTGCCAAAACATTGACAATTTTGTTATGATTACACTTTATAGGCCATCTTATTATCTTTATAAAAATGTCAAATTCATTATTTTCTGTTCACTAGAACAAACACTGCAAGTGTTTGAGTAAAAGCCAATGTCATTACTTTAAGCAAGATGTCATACTTTAAAATGCGTTACATTCGTAATATTATTTTTTTGAAAATGCTCAAACGGGAACCGCGATAGATTTGAAAATAATTAACTCAAATTGGTGTGTATGTTCTGCATAACATTAGAAGTGTTTTAACCTTGAGATTTATCTATTACTGTTTTATTACAAAATTTATGTTAATATAACCACTGTTTTTTTAAGCAATTTCATATAATGACTAAGATAAAGTTCTCTGAGTGAGTGAGTGAGTGAGTGAATATTAACTCCCCACTGTTCAGCTACACGAGGGCTTTTGGGGACGGTCCGCGTAATTTTGAACCATGGTGAAGTGACGCGAACGACACCTGAGCTGGCACCCCCTCTCCTAACTTCCACACTAACGGGAGGACGTTTGAGCTATCGACAGATTTTACGTGGATCGCTCCCCTACAAAGCGGATTTTCAGTGGTACTGGGATCGAACTCATGGCATGCTAGTCATGATCCGATGCCTAGATCACTTGGCTACCGCGGCCACGAACACATGTATGACGTTTGAGCTCTCGACAGATTTTACGTGATAAAGTACTCTAGTTTTTGAAAAAAATTAAACTCTCTTTATATATATATATATATATATATACCCAGAAGGTCATTTCAAAAATTAATAACACAGAAACACATCAGGGTTGAAAATTTGTTCATAAACTTTTGGTTCAGAATGGCCCGTTCATGTTTATTTTATTTTTAAATTTTTACAATTGTTTTCTACATTTTAGTAATAATAATTTCTTTTTATCTTCTTAATTTTTGCATATTTTTTCTTAAAATCTACTAAGTAAATCTAAAAATCACAAAAAAATCCCCATTTCTCCTTTTTTTTAAAAAAACCAAATTTGTAGCAAGTAGCCGGATAACTAAGCAGTCAAGTGTTTTTCAGAATAAATCCTAGTTAATTCTGAAAGTCTCTTGCAATTACGATAGATTTGGCGTCTAAAAATAAAATTCACGTATAAAACACCAATAGGTCAAATACAGAAATCACTCAAATATCAAACACAGTAATCTCTATTTTGCATAAACCAATTGAAGTGCACGGTCAATGTTAAGGAATTAATTCTTACGCTACTTCTCAAATTCGTCCTTATGTAGGCTGTAAAGTATTTGTTAACAGCTTCCGGAATTGTTTTGAAAAATAATCATCCTTGATATTACTGTGTTTTTCAGTTGCTATATCTAATTTTGTTGTCCAGCTGGGGTAACTTGGCGTTATTGGGCAATCAAATATGTCTCCAAAACGGTTTTAAAATCTTTCCCATTCAGCTACTAAAAATGAACGAATTTCAATGAATATCTTGTTCGCATAAAAGTATTTCGTATTAAAGGATATTGCAAAGAAAACATACATTCATCAAAATTAAACTTATTTGAGTACATTTACTTACATAGCAAGTATTCAAGAAAAATCAACGAAACAAAAACTTCAGAAGAACTTTATGAAATTTAATACAAAACTTTGAAGGTTTTTTTTTTTAAGAAACAAAACATTTATTGAAATTTTGGAAAATATTCTAATATTTTTCTTTGCATTGTCTTTTTTAGAATCAAAATGGAACAAATTGTCTGATGTGTTAATTTTGTTCACTGATTCCAATAGATACTGCGATGTACTCGTTCCCGAATTGAAAAAACCAGCTGATGAAAGATGAGATATATTTATGTGGCATTGTAAGAATGTGGAGGATGAAAGTAGCTTAGAAAAATAAACAAAATTGGCTAGTTTCACATTCTCTTTAGAGTGTATTTCAAAGCCACGTAAGCCTTATTTCTAGGAAACATGTGAAAACACTAACATCTCATTTCACACCTCTCCTACACCTTGCCTAATTGGCTGGTGTTTCCCATAGTTGACCAATTACATGAAGGAATATTTTTGTGATAAGAGAAAAAATGCATCCAATTGCATTTGGTAGTTAGTCGGAATCGTTGTATTACTTCGTGTTAACCAACATTTTTTCTTAAGGTATCCGACTGGTTGCGACAACTTTTTTTAAAAAAAAAAGTGATATGGGGATTTGTTTGTTTTTTAAGATTTGTTTAGTGCATTTTAAGAAAAATGTGCTAAAATTAAGAAGAGAAAAAGAAATTATTATCACTAAAATGGGAACAAATAGGTAAAAATTGACAAACAATAGCATAAACGTGACCCATTCTGCACCAAAGATTTATAAACAGATTTTCAATTTTTTCAATCTAATGTGTTGCTATATTATTTAATTTTGAAATGACCTTCAGGGTATAAGATATTTTCTTTTTTACAAAAACTAGAGCACTTTATCTCGGTTACTATATGAAAATGCTTAAAAAGACAGTGATTATATTCACATAAGGGACTGTAAATTTTGTAATAAAACAGGGATTGATAAATCTAAAGGTTAAAACAATTCTACTATTATACAGAACTTACAGAAAAAATTTCAGTTTATTGTGTTCAAAACTTTTGTAGTAATCACTGACCCCGTTTGATTATTTTCAAAAAATCACATTTCGAATAAAACGCGTTTTATAGTGATACCTTGCTTAAAGTAATGGCATCTGTTTTTACTAAAACACTTGTAGTTTTTGTTCTAGTAAATGGAAAATGATAAACTTGGTATTTTTAAAAAGCTAATCAGATGGCCCATAAAATAAAATCATAAAAAATTGTCAATTTTTGGCAAAATTCACAGTTTTAGGGTAGTCGGATACCTTAAGCATTTCCTTGTGAAAGGTATTTTAGTGTATTACCATTTGACAACAAATAATTCTTTCACCCAAAATATCACATCAGCAGAAAAACAAACACGGTTTGAATATTCCATAAATGTACATTCTCTCACTGTAAATTTCAGGAATTCTGGAAGAGATGATGCCATAGGCTTTAAAAAGGAGACACTGTGAAAAAATTATAAAATAAAATGCAATAAAAATAAACAAAAAGGATTTTTTACTTTAAATATTTCAGAAATACAAAAATAATATTTTTAGTTTTAAAATAGTTTCGGCTTAAATTGATTTTTTTTAAATAAATTGTACTTGTTTTTTCTACATGAGTAAAGAAAAAGTCAAGCAGAATATCAAAATATTATCCACACAAGAAAAAAATAAGTTGAATCTCTTTAACTATACATTAGGGAAACATTTCTTTAATTGAAACAATTAAAAGCATTGAAAATATATTTATAAAAATGTACCTCTTATATATGTTTGTACATTTTAATTCAATCATTTATTATCTAGTTCATTTGAATTAAAATGTGCATAAACATTTTGAAAGAAAAATTTTAAAAATTTTTTTGAGTATTAATGATTTTAAAAGTATAATAACTAGAAGCAATTTCATGTAGAGTATTTATGCTTTATTCATATATGTATGTGACTGAAAATTAGATAAATTGTTTGTTTCGTCTTAAAGTAAACTTTTAAAAATAGAACACATGTTTTAAATTCGGTTCTCAACATCTTTACAATCTTATAATCAATTTTTGAAAATTTTAATATACTGAATAAGAGCAAACTATATTTACTAGATACTGCATCCTTTCTTTGGAAAAATAATGAATATGTACGTCGTAGTACTAACATTCATTACGAAACTAATTTATTACTCTTACATTCAATACATGATTTATATTTTGAAAATTTTCCATTTTTCTCGCGTTATCTCCATAAGCATATTAATCATTCTTGAATTGCATTTAAATTAATAGAACATATCATAAACCAAATTTTGTTAGTTTAGATTAGATAGGTTGTTGAATAATGTATTTGTAAATATTTCATAATTAGCAGCTTGCATGAATATAGATTAAATAAAATATATAAATAATGAATTCATTCATTATTATCTTCCATGAAAAATTTAGCTTTTATTATTATTTTTGAAAGTTAGTAATTAATAACTGATTAACATCTTACATATCATGAATTTTTAAATCTAGTGAAAATGCGTATAAATATTTATTTATTATTGTAAACGAGATCATATTTTAAGAACGTTTCTGCTACTTTAAAATGCACAAGAAGCACAATGAGTACAATGCAAAAAGAAAAACCAGATAATCTCAATCATTTAAATTCATAAATTGTCTTTTGTAATTTTATATTTAAAGTACTTGAAAACTAAGCTTTATATTATAAAAAATTATGAAAAGTTTGGTTTATTGAAACAATTATAAACATTGAAAATATTATTATCGATATATACCTCTTATATTAGTTGGTACATTTTAATTCATATCCAGATTGTTTGAAGTAAGATGTGCATTAACATTTTGAAAGACATTTAAAAAAACTGAGTAATAATGATTTTAAAAGTATAATAATTTCAAACAAATTTATGTACAATATTAATAAAATATACATTATGTATACACAAATATACATTTTGCTGTAAAAACTATTTGCTGTATCTATGGGATTATTTCCCATTTAAAATGAGTTGTATATTAAAAGATTTAAAATAAATTTTAAAAAGGAGAAAAATGATTGATTTAAAATAAAACTAATTACATAATCGTAATAAAAAATTATCTGTTTTATAAATTCTCTAAGACAAAAAAATGCCATTTTTTAAAAAAAAATTATTGTTTTATTGATGAAAATAATGCAAATAATATGCCCATTATTCACTATAAGGCATTCCTTTAGTTTAATAGTGATTGATATAAAAATAGCATAGCATATATCCTCATATATTATAAATTTAATGAAATGTCTATTAAAGCAGTTTAAAGTCATTCCTGCGTATTTGAAGAAAACACGTTAAGGAGGGAGAGGCACAATAGTGCGAGGGATCACGATTGAAATCTTTGATTCCAAAGAAGAAACAAAAAATATTGTTTAAATTTTAGATTTTAAAATCTATTTCAAACACTTTAAAAAAAGTTATGCAGCGAAATATAAATAGGGTAGGTATGCTTCAGAAATTTTCGTTTTGGAAATATACCTACGTATTCGTTTTCAATGGATGGCATCACATGTGGGTGTGTCTGGGAACGAGGCATCTGATGGGATGACTGGTGGGAGTTGTGATCCCCTTAACCCCAGTTAATCTTCCTTAAGACATTCTGAAAATTCATTCCCTACACAAAGAAAAAATGAATCTGACTTGGCTATACCATCCTACTCACCACTTGTATATAGGTAAGAGTCCTGGTCTATCTCTACAGTGCAGGAGATCCAGGGCTCTTCAGACAGCCTTGGAACGCTTTAGAATCGGTCCCTGCTTGGTTTGACCTTTGTGCACGGGGTAAAGTCTTTCTTTACCTTTTCCTGATCTCTCCCTGTTCCTCCTGCTCATCTTCTGGACTGATCGAGAATTTCCTGAAACAGTTGTTTGACTTCACGAGAAATAATCTGTGATTCGTGAATTTCAGAAATGAGAGGCAAGAGTTTTTCTTAAACGATGACGAAACGTAGTTAAACATAAATGAATACAATGCATATAGTATAGAAAAAGGGTAGGTTGAACTCATGGTATCGACGCATGTGATTGTCTGATCAAGAGGAAGAACAAAAAGCAGATGTTCCTCAGTATAGGATGTGCCCTCCACTTACTTCAGTAGTTGCTTCGCACTGTCTCTCTATACTCAGCACAAGATTGTCCAACTATTCTTGAGGTGAAAGTGTCCATTCTTCAATTAGTATCTGTTTTAATCGTTTGTTGTTCCCTGGAGTACATGTAATCGCGCCGTATGGTTCCTCCTTAAAGAATTCCACACATTTCCTATGTATTTTATGTCAGGGAGGAAACTAACCAAACCTTTAAATAATGTCTTGACTTCCCAGTAGTTGCTGAATAACAGCAGTCCATGGTTTCTCCAATAGTACTTTGGAAAAGACTTACATGGGATAGGATCACCTGCTTTCATTAGCGATTTCCGGTAACAGAACATTTGTCAAACACATGGAGCTCAGTCCACCCGTACAGTATTCTGCCACCTCAGACGACAACATCAGGACCACCTTAATGGTCTCTTTCCTGATGTTACGGGATGAAACAGTATCCCGACCGCTTTACGAATCAACTGTTCTTAAGAATCACTGGTAGTCACTTGTAGCACTAAAACGGCTCTCATTCATGAAGACTACACGACTTCATTGATAAGAGGTCCAGTTTTTGTACTCCTCCTTCATTACACACTCCTTACTACTTTCAAGGAGATTCCTATAGTGTTCAGGAAGGTGGGAGTATAGTTCATATTTGTGAAAGCATCTGGTTACAGTAAAACATGACACTTTTCACCCTGTTGTTGTACAAAGTTGCTGAGCAATGGCGCTTGCTGGCTGGTATTAGGCTCTTTTCACTTGCAGTACGATGTATCGGTCATCCACTGCAGTTTTTTTTCCTAGGGTGGTCACCACCAACCTTTCTAACAGCTGTATCCATGGTTTGAAAAGAAAGAACTCCAAGGGTACGAAACGACACTTTTGTTGATTCCGAACTCTTCAGCTACACTAAACAAACTACGCCGTTCGTCCAGTTTTTCGAACATTCTTCCACATTTAAGTTTGTCCAGGTGATTTCATCTAGTTATCCTTTATGAAAGAACTCACTTGCATTTACAGTCAACGTCTTTGATTCCGCCTCCGTCCTTCCTTTTTCCGTCTTGAGCTCCGCATGCTGACTGCACCCGTTCCTGCAAACACTCCCGTCACCTGTGAGGTTTTGTTACTGACGTTTGCATACACATCACTTTTCTACTGACTCGCGTGTTTTTTGTACTGATCGTAATAACCGCTTTTCCGCAATATCCACTTTTGCATTTTTTTAGCTTAAAATTTACGTTGTTGATTAAGCTTTGCGCAAAAGTGTATGCCAAATTTTGGATTGAAGATAAAATATGAATATATAAATTGACTTTTTAGATGATACTTTTAGTTAAAACTCTTTGATATAAGTATGTTTTATAGATGTTTATATACATATTTAAATTTTTCTTTAAATTATCATATATTACGCATTGCTACTCATGCTATTTTGTTTTATATAGAAGATAAGAAATAGTGATTGATAATTAGGTAAAAAATATTGCAAACCATAGAAATAATATTCGGATTATTAACTTTATCTGGATATTTCGAACATTAAAATATGGGAATGAAAAGAAGGACTTCTTTAAATCTTTTAAGTATTTCCTGTTTTTTCCCTTAAAATCTCATGTTATATAAATGAACAAGAAGTGTAAACTTCCGTACTTTCAAATCAATTAAATATATATTTTGAAAGTCATGTATTTGTGAAGAATAGACATAAAAGAATTTCAAATTTGTATGAATATTTTCTAAGTAATTTTAAAAGATGATTTAATTAATTAGTATTATTGTGTTTCTGAGTTCATATGTGATGGTCGCATTCTTTTTCATAGTTTCTCGCTTTCTTCTCAATCTTTTTAATGCAAAAGGCATACTTAATTTCATTGTGCATTATTTCCCATTTTTTGCTGTGCAAAAATATAAAACTAATGGTTTCAGGCAATGGTTTTTATATGTTATTTTCTTTTCAAATATTTGTTATTTCCCATTTAAGAAATGTATTGCACATTACTACATTTCTAATGGAATATTAGACAGTTGACCATTTAAGTCTTTCAGTATTTATTTTAAATCGATCTGACACAAACATCTAAAGTCGCACAAAAACTTTAACATACAGTTAGTCACCACGTACCTTAATAAATATTTGCAAACAAAATTGCCAATAGCTTCAAACAATTTACTTCATTAGTTTTAACTGACGTCCCCCTTTTAAAAGCTAATGTGAACTGGGAATCTATATAAAAGACCTTCTAAATCCATTCACCTGACTTTAAAGAATTTTTAAACCATGGTTTAAAAGTTCATATTACATTTTATGGAGTTACTTAGGCCAGAGATTATAACTAAGCCCTAAGTCGGTACTGACTGAGCTTAGGAAAAGGCTTACAGCTCACTTTAGGCAAAACTTTAAGCTCAGACAGCCATGAAGTGATTTGTGCAACGAGATTATTAAACAAGTGAAAATCTTTTTACTTTTAAAGAAAAACTTTGTTCAGAACTCTCTCCAGCAGAAAATCAATAATCCCTTCGATTTATAAGCGGGTCTAGTTTAAATCCGACAAGGCAAATATTTTTCTTATTCTTTCTTAAAGCATGAATCATCACTTTTTGAGTTTAAAATATTTCTACTAAGAAAATAACTTCAATGTTTTTGCCAAGCTTTGAAAACCAAGTTAAAAATTCATCACTTTAAATATAACATTGCTTCTCATAAATATAAATAGTTACATGGATTCAATAGTATAATTTTACATATTTTTTTCAAATACAATTACTGTTTGAATAGAAAAACCTAAGAAATTTGTAAATTACAATTTTCACGAGAGGTTTTTAGTCTTTGCAGTATGCTGAAATTAGTGTACTCATTCTTACTTTTTGCATTATTTATTTTGAAAAATAAATGATATTTATATATATTTTAATGAGTTTTTAATTAAAAAAAGTCATGCTTTCTCAAAGAAATTAAATAATTTTTTTTAAAAACATGCAAGCAAATTGTTTTCAATACCTCAAATAACCCATTTGAACTACAATGCGTCGTTTCAATTCAATGTAAATACAGTTCCTGTTCTTAAATAGAATTGTACTTTTCTATATTTTTCTTTTGGAATGTTGATGATACGTACATTTTTTTCTTTCAAAAATGAAGCATTTTTCTAACAACTAAAAAAATTGGTGCAATCCCATATTTTAGTTACATATTTTTTTTTCATTTTTTGATAAGCATATTTAAACTAGTTTATAAAATCATAAAGTATCAAACTTAACTCATAATTTTCGAACACATGTTGTTTTTTTTTTGTTACTGACACATCTCAAACCTTATCAATAATTTCTGAGTTTAATTTTACTTTCAGGAAAATGCAATTCCTTAAATATCCATATAAAATTTAACTTCAATATAGTTTCTAATTTACTTCAAATTATTTGTTTTAGAAAAGTTATTTATTTAAGATATGTGTAAAAAAACTTAAGAAAAACACTTGTACAAAGGTTTTCCCTGATATAAAGAAATAAATGATTAAATTTATTTTATTTTTCAAAAAAATTGTTTTTTTTTACATTGATGAATTACTTTGAACAAGAACAGAAACCAAATAATTAATCTAAGGTAAATAAAGAAATTTCCTTTGACAGTGTAATACCCCAGCTCTTTTGTTGAAGACAAGCAATAATTCAATTTCTTTAAGATTTATATTTTTTTTATCAGGAAGAGTTGAAATTTTGGACAATAAAACGCTCTGATCAATAGTTGTCGAAGTAAATTTCAATTTATTTTTATTAATTGATTTCTAAGATAAAAAGGCTAATACGCTTTCGTTAATATATTAATTTAAAATATTCGTTAATATGTAACCAAAATCTTCTAAATCGTAAATTAATGTGATAAACAATAATATTTAATAACAAAAACCTAGACATCAAAAAGTTTAATAACTTTACAAATCAAATAGCAATTTTTTTATAATGCATATATATTAAGATTAAAAGAAGAAATTACTAAATTCACAGGTTATATGTGCAAAGCTACGTTACTAAGAGATGCTGCTTCTCCGGTAACGAAAACAGATATCAAAGTTAATTGCGAATAGTTATAGCAAAATCAATCAGATATATGGATATAATCACAAGCAGCTTCAATTATATTCTGCACAGTTCATCTATTTTTTACATTAAGTAACTTTTGAAATATGAAAAATGGCTTGCTAACATATAATAAAGTGATTTAAAGGGGTAACACGATTAAAAAAAGGGCTAAGACTTTAAAGAGCAGAAGAGCATACTGGAGTCTCGAAGTTTTTACATAGCCTTTGAAATTTTAACTCTCGTTGAAGATATAATGACAAAGAAATAAGATTAATGTTAAGTTGGCTACAAAGTTGGCCAAATGTTACCAAAAATCACAGGTTAAGCAAAAAAATAGGTGTTTCCTTAATAACACTCCAAACAATAACTCAAGCTTCTGAGCCAAAAGGAAACTACAAATATAAATTGGAAGCATTCAATCTCTTGTGTACCTCAAAAGAATACTATATTATAATCATCTCCTCCAGATTGAGACTCGTGTGAATAGATGTAAACAATATTTGTATTTTCGTCCAATCCATTATTTTCTGTTCTTGTTTCGGTGATAAAAGAACATCAATGATTAAGAAAAGGGAAAAAAGAATTATAAAAGTGGTGTTTTACGAGCAGACATAGAGGTGGACGACCAGTTCATTGTCAATCAAGGGCAACCTGCTAATCAGATAGAGCTTTTTCGGAGGCCAAGGCACATAGGAACTGTGTAGTTCGCAAATGACGTTTCGTACTTTGTATGGATAGAGAGAGAGAGAGTGATCATATTTTGTAACATTAGTCTCCAAAATTACCTCTTCTGATTATAGCAAAGTTGTCGATTTGGGAGGTTTCATTTTTGATTCCATACTTAATTTAACATTTTCCAAGGATATTTTACCACGCCTGTCTTTCTTATGTGAGTCCTTTTAGAGGATTATGGGTCATCATCTCTCGTTCACTGACAAAACACTGTGTTTCTTCCTATAGTAGCTATTGGAGAGCTATTTGACAAGGGAAATCTCACTACATAAATTATCTAGCAAGGTCACTTGATCAAATACAGAAAGTCCCTCGCGCTTTTTGGTAAAGATTTTTGTAATTTCATTTTTTTTTCTTTTTGCATTTTGAGATAACAGTTTGTCAACTTTAGAATAATCGTCTGTTAATGTTTCCTTTTGATTGGAATGTAAAATAAAAAAAAATAGTTTGAAAAGGTTTCTAAATTTAAAAGATGGCTCGAATGTTATGTAACTGTGCTTTTCGAGGAGAAATATTTGTACCTACAAACAATAAAGCAGTCTAAAAATTTTGGTTATTGCATTTTAAAAAAGGTATTTATAACATATCAAATTTCAAAGTAAAATGGAATGGCTAGACGAAGGTATAAAAAGAAAATAATGATCATAAAATCTCATTTTTAAATTGCTTGAACGCCAAAAGCCCTCGAGAAATAGAAGATTTTGATCCTAAAAACTAGGAACGGTTTTCGAAACTGAAAGTAAAATCATTAAGAACAATTAAATATTAAAAAAGATGATTAAACCTTAATTTCCTCTGTTTTTGCCAAAACATATGCTGAAAGAGAAATAAATTGCAAAAAGATTTAGAAACTTGTGTGGTAATACTCGATGACACATAATTATATTTTGTCAATGTAATAAAATCAGGTGAATTTGCTATTCCCAACCTATTGGAATGATCTTACTTAATGGCTCGTCAGTGTATAGTGAATTTCCCAAAGAATGCCATGATAGTTGCTAGATTTTGTTACAATGGTAAACTAAAAACCAAAGTAACTTAAGTAAAGCCAAAATTAATTCATTTTACTATCAGCAAAATATTTTAGAACTAATTTTTAAGGAAGAAACTCCATCTTTATATATAAAGAACAATCATAAATTCAAACTTCACATAAGCAAAGACTCTAGTCAACGTCTAAGTAAACTGTCGCTTAGTTAGCAAAGAATACAATCAGAAACAGAGCAATATAATGTATCTCATTTTATGCAATGTCAGTAAAATTACTTGAAGCTTCTCGAATGAACTTTAATTCTTTCTTTTTATTTAAAACAAGTCTCAGCAAAACTACATCCAAGAACACTGAAGAAACATGGGAAAACGGTTCAAGAAGGATGGAGTAAAATTGGCAGAACCTTATTAAGAAAAAAAAAAAGTTTACGTTCATAGAAAATTCAAGTTAGAGTTATTGTCAAGAACCATGGCTAGCAGACATAAGCAAATCACAGAATAAAGACGGAATTTATAGATACAAATTAGGTATCAAAATCACACATTCCATTAAGTGCGAGTGACATTTTGTATAATCGATTTCGTGAGGAATACACTAAGAAACTCTTGCTTGGAAGCCACCAGCCACCAAAAATTGTTTTGGAGTTGTTATTGTATTTAAAAGAGGAATCAACAGTGATATTTACTTCAAACGCTAGTGACAAATTTGTATTTGACATGGACAGAATATTTAAATCCAGTACAGCATTCAAGGTATAACCATTCTCAGTATTAAAAAAGTGACTCCTTTTTTTTTCTTTCTGTAACCCACCTGCTAAAAAAATGACATTTCAGTCTTTGTCCATTTGTGTTCAAACTTTTCAAAAAAAAATTTTTTTTTTTAAATAACCTTTGAATTTCTTGTTCAGTATGTTTCCATTTACTCTCAAAATGGGATTATGTTTTCGAATGTTATTTAATTCTTCAAGTCAATTGAATTTCTTGAGTTTTGCAGGTTATTTTTGAAAATTCATTTCATCCTTAACGTTTGTCCTCAAAGTAAAATAAAAAAGGTTACTATACCACATGCAGTCATAAATTAAATTATTAAATAGAAAAAAGTCAAAGATAAGAGTCTAGAATTTTTAAAATATCCATAGAAAATTAAAAACAATTTCAATGAATTACGATCATCGAAATAAATACATGAGAGTTCAAACTTACGAAAATATTAAGGGAAAAATTATTGATAAATATTTTTAAGTGCCAAGAATGGGATTCCTCGGAATTGTTAGTGTTAGGGGGAATATTATTACATCAATCATTCAAATTAAAAAGAAAACTAAAACATTTTAATTATTTTTCATTGTAAATATTGCATATATATGATTCAGTTTTCCTTATCAGAATTTATTTCAAAAAGTATTTGCATAAAACAGTTAAGAAAAGTAAAAACTGGTTTGTTACTTTAGTTTTTCTTACTCTAATATTCGAAAAACAATTAAAAAATGTTTCATGAAAATATTTTGTTTGTAATAACTTTTTAGTTAGAAAAAATAATAAAGACTTGTTTAGGAATTTGTAATTCTATAATATATATATATATAGCATTTTTCTAAGATGACTGTATTTTACTGAAGAAAGAAATTTATTTTCAATACACTTTTCTCTCTGTTCAATGTTAAATTATTTATTTCACCAACATTGTTATCTTACTGAATAATTAAAACTTATGTAGAATAAATTAAAGTTACTTTTTAAATTATCCCACGTAAATTTTATGTGTTTTTTTTCCTTGTAAATTTCTGGCCAGAACTTCCTACTTTTTAAATAAGAATATGTTTACATTAATGATAATAATAATTATAATTTCATAAAGTGAAATCTTCCTATTTTGTACTATCTACTAATTAAAAAAATACAGTTTCATATTTTATATTCTAATAAATTCTTAAAATGCATTTGTTTGAATATTAAATATAATTTATTTATTTTCAATGTACACTCACGCACATATATAAACATATATACCGATAAAAATTTCTTACCTATTATTCAGTTATACTGAATTTTTATAAGAACTTTTGTGTTTTCATATAGTAACTAACTTATACAAAGAAACGCAACGTTCTTTAACTATTACTCATATTTAATTAGATGGTTGTGTGATTTTGTTAATGAAAAGCTTTTAATACTTTTCGCTAGAACTTCTATGAATGGGATCTTTTACTTCCAAGAAATTGTTTTCCTTTATTCATAACATGTATTTATTTATTTATATAATTGTTATTTTTTTTATTGCTGGTTAAATTTGGTTCCTTAATCCAGTGATATTTTACTACTATGAAAATATCTTATATATATAATGCACTTCAATGTAATGATTCCAAACACTTTTAACATTTAAATAGTCCTATGATATGTATTTGTTTATAAATTACTTCTTATTTTTAGTCAATCTCTATACTAAGTATCTTTCTATATTCAGGACTACAATAAACCATATCTTAAAAATTCCCCTTCAATTTTGCCATACCATATATCAAGCAAATAATAGAAAATAGTTTAAACTTCATATTTTCAAAGTTAAATAAAATTAAATCATTTGAATACTGAGGTTCTTTATAACAGTCTATTTTGGGATGCTTCTGCCCAATCCGGCTTTTGATTGGACATGCCTGCCAGGCAGAGTATCCTCAGCGCATTGAAACCTTTTGTGTCTGTGTGTCTTTTAAACCGTGTCTGTCTTTTCCCCCCTGCTATTCTGTAGATTTTATTATTCAAAACCATCTGTCGATTCTATAACGTTTTGGACACTCTGTACCAAAACCTTACTTGTATGTTACATAACTTCTGAGGAATGACTTCGGTCACATATACGTGTGTTTTCTGTTATGCGCTTTTATGTCTATAATTTTATACTTTGTATTAGAAATTTAAGAAAATGTTTGACTGTATGCTAAATTATATTTATATATAATAAGAAGTTAGAAGAAATATTATTTAACCCGCGATCACTCGTGCGGGGTGCTCTGTACACCCCAGCGACAAGAAAAGCCTCCTAAAATTTCAAAAAGAATGCGCAGAACCGCGATTTTTTCAGACGCTGTTCATGTTAGGTCATTGAACCTTCAGGCATGATTGAAAGGCCGATTGGAACGTAACGACCTTCAAAAATGTATCTGGGGTACTGAGAACTTTCCGCGAGCAATTGAGTTATGTTTATAGTCTGCTCTACATCTTTGGAAAACGATTAAAATATTTGTTTTTTAATTTCTACTATCCTTAACATTAATTACGAAGTAAATCTATTACTGGTTTTAACGTTTTTCTCTTGGTTTACAAAAAATACAAAATTACGTATTTTAGAATGAAAATTTTGCAGGTTTATTTTAAAAGAATGTCAGTCCAATTTGTATAAAATAAATGCAATATTTTTATTTGTATCATACAGAAAACATCTTGTATTTTACAAGTGTGCATCATTATTGAATTAATTTTTTTTTTTATATTTAAATAAACGTGTTAAAATTTGGGGTGTTCTCTACACCCCGCGAGTAACAACGGTACAAAACAGGTGCGAGTGACCACGGGTTAAGAGACGTTTGAAAGTTTAAATGCTTTTAAAATTAAACTTTTATTATTGAAATGTTATGCCAATGTTATTTAATTAAAAATCGTATTATTTAGAACATGATTGAAATGTATTAGAAGTGTTGGTTTTTAATATTTCTTGTACATCTAATGTTTAACTAATCAGTATTTTTGTCATAAACATTATATTAAAATAAAGTGTTAATATATTGTGACTGATCTAAAATCCTTATATATATATTGCACCACAACTATATCAATTATTTCAGAATCATTATAAATCACTCCTTAAAATCACTTACATTTTAAATTCCCCATTACACTCAGAATTTACAATAATCTTCATATTCCTTAGCCTGATTTTTCGTGTAATGAACAATATTGAAAATTATTCTAATTTCAACATCTTCAACAAAATCATATTTTTGAAAATTAACAAAATATTTAACTTAAAATAATTAAATTCAATTTTTAAAAAAAAAAATGTAGAACATTTTTTTTTTCATCTAAGTTCTGCAGGACATGTAGTAAAATATATTTAATTAAAGAACCCCTTTTTTTCAAGCGAAATTTGAATACTCGTTTTTTTTCAGTCAACCCCATCGAGTCAGGCATAGAAGAGCCAATAAAAATTTATGTATTTTAGGTTGATCTGTTTGATCTTAATAGAGGTTCTCCCAGATTCTGTGGTGTATTCGGAAAATTCGTATTCGTAGGTACGTGAATAAAACTCAACTTGGAATTATGAGTATTCTATGTGTACAAAACACCTAATAAAATCACAAATAATTAATGATTTACCTATTAATATATTACTTCAAAAATGAGGGTAAGATAAGCTCTACTATTCCTTACTATAAATAATCCAATATTACTTATCTGACTGCAGCAGACGAACTGCTGACTCTCTGAAACCGATCTTCCAAGGAGAAGATAATGATTTTCACTGTGATACATGAATTGGATCCAATTCCAAACGAACCCTTCTCGTACTATCTCACTAATTGATTTTCTTAAGTAGTAAATAAATGCTTCGGTCGATAGGCAAAGAATTGCTATCTATCCGATGGAATAAATGTTACTTCACTTTGACAGTATAAGTTCCATCTATATCGGACTGCTAGCAATTTCTTCTTTGTATATAATGCAACTCTTTTTCATATTACATTTCCCCTGCAAGATAGCTGCAACTAAACCTTTACTAAGAAGTTAAAATAATACCAGTAAAACAGGAATTTTTAAACATGCATTTTCTTTTTAACTCCGTACACTATTATCGTAACATAATTAATTTATTCCTTAAACATTAAGAGCGAAAGGAAACTTTGAGTCAAATTGAAATAATTTAATAATTTCTTTAATAATTTATATTATTATTTGCAGTTTCAATAAAAAATAAAATTAAAATTAAAAACTTATGTCATTATTTTTTTACTTATTTATTGCTATTCAATATTATTTTTAATATTCATTTGAATAAAGTAAAACAATTAAGCGCAACTTATTTTTTTCTTTAACTTTATAACATTTTACGAAGGGATGATTTATAATTTGCTGATTTCCATTTTGAAATGCTTTACGTTGTCAGCAATTGAATCTATGAGTAAAATTAAATTCTTGAAATAATTAGTTTTAAAAAGGATTTTATTTGTTCTAATTCAATTATCTTGTCACCAAAACCATCGTGTGTAAAAACTTTAAGCTATATTGATAACTTTAAAATGTGAGAAAAAAACTTTTAAGTTTTGACTCAAGTCTCCAAAATATTCCCCTTATCGCAATAGTTGGTCGCCAAAAATAACAACGTGAATACATGTGTATCTATTTAAGTAGTTACTTTTAATCAATTAATTTCTATTAAAAAGAATTAAATAATCGTATTGCCTTCTAAAATAATCATGTGTAGAAAATTACGGTGCATTTACTCAAAAATTTTAAAAAATGTGAATTAAATGTGAGATAAAAGCATTTTAATTTTGACCCAGACATAGTTACAATGTGAGTAGAAGAAGACCCATCTAAAATGGTCGCGCGGGTCACAGAGCGATCCCAACTTCATGAAATCTTTAATTTTTTGAAAACTGTTTGTTTGTTACCAAGGGCCTTGTTATTATTCTCCGAAATCACAGCCTTCATGTTTACTAAAATGCCTTTGCCACATACCTCTCTTTTTTTGGGAATGACAATCGTACACTGCTGGCCACCGTAAATGCAACACCAAGAAAGACAAGAGATAGCACAACAAAATTTATGTTGTAGATAACATGTTGACCAAGTATCAAATGATTAAATTCATAGACTTCTGTGAAGTGTAGTTCCTGCCAGAATCAGAAGCAAGATTAGCCGCCATTGTTGGAGATCACCGCTGCCACACACCTAGACATTGATTCAAAGAGACTTCGAATGTGTTCTTGGGGTACAGCAGACCAAGCAGCATCCAAGCGTTGCCAAAGTTTATCTGGTGTGGCAGCTGGGGGTGTAATTTGGGTCAATCGTTGAGCAACCATGGACCAGATGTTTTCTATCGGCGAAAGATCCGGAGAGCGAGCCGGCAGGGAAGTAATTCAATCTGGTGATTGACGAAGAACCTTTGGACAATGCGTGCCATGTGGTTGCGCATTATCCTGATGAAATATGGCTGTGCCAATCCCTGAAGGTAAGGAAGAAAACTGGCTCCAACACTTCGGAGATGTAGCGTTGGTTGTTTAAAGTACCGGCAATGCGTACTAGAGGAATGCGAGAGTTATATCCAATACCACCCATACCATAATACCCGTGCAGGACCAGTGTAGCGGTGCATAACACAGCTGTTCAGCATCCTCTCTCACGGTGTCTCCAGACTCGAATCCGACCATCGTGGTGTTGCAGACAGATGCGTAACTCATCAGTAAAGACCACTTCATTCCATTCTATCGCCCATATCCTTCTTTCATCGCACCATTGGCGGCGGAGACGGTCTGTGGTTCTACGTCAAGGATAGACCGAGCAATGGACGTCTTTCGGACAGGCCACTCTGCTGTAAATTGCGTCGAATGGTACGCGCAGACACTGAATGATGCGTCACAGACTGAATGTGCTGTGCTATGGTTCGTAATGTGACTGAGGATCCGTCACTGCCATGCGCACAATTTGCCTGTCCTCACGTGAAGTGTGCACTGAGGTGGATGCGATCTACCACATCGGTCCGTCGTACCCTCCTACATCCAACGGTCACAAATACGCATTACCGTTGTTTGGTTTCGTCCAATACCACTACCGATTTCCCTCAAAGGTATTCCACAATCTCGGTAGGCCACTATCCTTCCTCTGTCGAACTCGAATACTTGATCAAAAGTTGATCGCGTTTTCTACGAGACATAACTGATCGTTTTTTGAAAAAACCACAAGAAAAACACAATGCCGAACTTGAAATCGTCGAAATCTCCAAGCCTTAATAGCGCTTTGAGGTGGTGCCACAGGCGTGCGTGATGTGTGTCTGCGCTGAAATTCTAATCATTTGCATATCTCACCTCCGCTAAAGCATGCTGTAAATTCCATGTTATTTGCGTGCTTCTTTCAGGGTGTTGCATTTACGGTGGCCAGCAGTGTATTCTTCAATCTTAATCTACTTGGTGTGACTAAGTTTAACGAGCAATCATATCTGTTCCAAAATATTCCTATAAACTCTGGCTTTATTTCCCCCCTATGAGCTACTCAGTATTTCTGATTTCTGGGCCATTCATCTCATTATGGTTTTAAAATGTAAATTAACTTATTATAAAGAAGAAATAGAGCATCTGAGATATATATTGGAAGAGTGGAAGCTTCAGAACACGAAGCGGATGAAGAAAGGGAGAAACCTGATGAAATATTGGATAGTATTCGTGACAGTGAAACTAAATTTGAAGAAACAGATGCATACGCAACGTTTAAGTCAGTGCAATATTTGCGACCCAATTTTCAATTCAAATTTTCATCGCGCTCCTTTTCATACAATAACATTATATTGAATGAAATACTAATGAACTTTGACGCTAAAGCTACAATACGACTTTAATATAAAACCGCACAAATTATCAAGATAATATTAAATTATGTATATAACAACCTCATGAGTGTCAGAAGTAATTCATAAACTTGTTCTTAATTTAATATGGATAAATTAATTATCAAATGCTTGTACAATACAGACAAATTTATAAGCCTAATAAATGGGTATTTCATTATTTATTATATCAGTATTCATTTTGTTTTAATTCCTTTAAGTAAATTAATATATATATATTTTTTTTTAAATTAATCTTTTATTTTCGGTTTTTTGATATGTTTGCTCCCTAACGTAGAGTTATCACGCCCCTCTAAATGGGCCCTCTTCCTTTCGACAGAAACACTGGTTTAAAACGAAAGGAAATTTTTGCAAAAGTTTACCTAAGGGACTCAAACAGAAAATATATGAACAAACAAGTATACCATAAAATAAATATCACCTTGTCAAAAAGACACAGGCAAGAGAAAGTTCAGCAAGCCATTTGACGATCACTTAGTAACAATCAAATAACATTAACTTGAATAAAATATGACAGTTTTGCCTGCAAACATCATTAATGCTAACGAAAATTGTATGGTATGTGTGTCTCTTATTAAAGTCCCATTTTAAACACTTTAGTTCAGTATAATTGGGTTCTTTTTCTCAAATTATAAAAAAAAAACTTGAAATGATTTTAAAAATACGTAAGTATACTTTCTCTTAATTAAAATATTCACTGCCAATGCGATTTTTATCGCGCACAACAGAAATAATTATTAAAAAAGAATTAAGGTGACTGAGTCACCCTGCACGACCTCTAACATTAGCATTGAGAGCACGACTTCTCTTGGGTTAAAGAGAGCCCCAGGTAACTTCAGAGAGGGAAAATTTCAGGAAATAGCTTTACAAACTTACTAAAAACACATTATCGTTCTATGGATATTATGAATAATCTTTAAAAAGAATGTTTCTACTTAACACAGTTAGAAATGAATTCTTGAATATTGGATGTGTAATAGAATTCAATTTATGAAAACCAAAACAGAAAATGCAAACATGCTGAAAAACCGTTTTACTTTTTTTATTCTCAACGTCATAATAATATTAGTCACCCTATGTTTTTTGTTTAAAATCCAATTACACACACTATTAATACATCTTAATACATCCAAAAGAATCTTTGTCGCGAATGGCATATTTTCAATAATGTGATTTCAAAGACTTTTATCATAAGCCAATTTCTATTCAAATACCTTCGTTTGTTTTTTACGCTGTAAATATAATGTATTTCGGTTAGTATAATTGCATATAAGTTCATTAAAAATAAAATTATATAGACACTTATAAATAAAATAGAATTACAAAATTTAAGAGACTTAACTTAGGAAATAACATGTTTGGCGTTGAATCCTACCACTCAAAAACAAAATTAAAACTCCCGATACGTAATTGACTTTTGTGAAGAAATTTCCCGGTATCTATGAAAAAACTATTCCTTTTTATTCCATATTTTCTCTTAAATTCTTAGAAAAGCTACATTTTCCTGGAAATGAGTCTTGCGAAATACTTTCCATTACATTTTATAGGAATTGTTCTTGGAAACACTCTCTAGATAGTTTCCCTGTATTACTAATTTTTTCGTTGAAAGCAACTGAGAAATAAAAAAAAAATAGTATCAATATTGATTCCATTGCAATAAATTAATTTAAACCGGTATTCTTGGGCCACCACCTTTACTCAACATGTTACCAAAGTACAAATTATAAAACAATTCTCAAATTTTGAGTATTTAATTGAAATCTTTTTGACATGTGTGTCTTGGTTATTACCAGTAAATTTAAAAACTGCAAATTCAACAATTGAAGTATTAAACTAAGTTGGTCATTATTTTTTTTGGATTTCGATGAAATACTGCTTCGGACTGCTGTTTCTAAATGAAAGAGCAAATAAATAAGATTATATAGGGTGGTTATAAATAAAAGTTACATTCTATTCAAAGGTATGTAGAACCTCTCCCGCTTATCAGATTTGTTGAAACTTTTATAATATATTATATGGACCATGAGAAACAGATTTATGCAATAAAAATAGTACAAATTTTGACCACCAGGTGGCTTTTATCGAGTACTCCTTATGCAAAATTGTGAAACCTCTATTTAAACATGCAGACATAGCCAGAAAATCATTCAGCGTGCATTTGCATTGTCATCCTTGCCCTTAGGGGGAAAGAGAATCGGGATTTACTGTTAAAACTGTCTTATAAGAACATCTGCAACCACTATGCTAGCACTTTAGCTGCTATGCGTGAATATCATTAATTGAAGGATCTTCGAAAATGCCCCATATGGAGGATCAGTTTGAGGAATATGATCATGAAATTTCAAGACTGGAGATTTGGGTGTGCTGCCCGGAATAGGACGGAAACGGTTGGGACTGAAACAATCGAAAAATTTGCTACTGCTGTCATTGAAATATCTTACAGTTCCATCTATTTTTCAGTAAGTGGTCAATTAGTGCCACGCGTGTTAGATATTCCGTGGTAGATAATACGACATTCTGCAATACATTTAATAATGTATTCGTATAAGATTCACCTGATGAAACACTGAAACCAGAAGATTAAAAAAACACGTCTTGAATTTACTTGCAGGTATTTGGTGGGAATGGAAGTTTTGATGGCACGTGGCCTTGGAAAGTTCTATGGTCAGATGAGTTACACTTTTAATTAGATAAAGCTGTGTGAATAGTCCAAATTGCCACATATGGGGTATTTCGCCTCCTAAAATCCTGCATGAACAGCCACGGCATTCTGTTTAGATGATTGTTTGGTGTATATATTTATTGCTGAGTTTATCTTCGGATCTTTTTTCTTTGAAACTTTCACTCTTCAAGAGTTCCGTCATGAGTACGCGTCATAGTGAACTCTTTTATTAGCAGCTCAATCCTGCTTTACAGAAATGACAACGTTTCAAACCTTAATCTTTATGCAAATTTGAGAAACTTCTAATTTTGGGTGCGAAACCAAAACTCTGTATCGTACTAACTTTGGTGAAGATCGTGTCGTTTCAAATAATATCCAGATAAATGACTTCAGCGTTCAACCGTTTCAAATCCCTGTGATTTCTGGTTGTGACGATTACACTGTGCCTTACACTTTAAAACACTGTATTTATAGAAAAAGGATTAGGACATTTCCTGATTTGAAATCTAGTATTACACGCCTTGTGGCTGAAATTTATCCTGAGTTACATCCCGATACCATTGGAAACACGTTTGTGCTTTCAACATGTTATTGATGTTAATGGATCCCATATTGAGAATATTCTGTTATTGAATACGCTTTAACAATTGTGACACATATTTTGTCTTCAGTTGGTTTCCACATTTCCTCCACAGTGTTCAAAAATTTGAATTATCTTGTTTTTAGTTATAGAAACCTTTTTCTCATGGACTATGTAGCATATATTCCAAGTTCCATCAACATCTGATAAACGAAACAGGTTTAACTGGCATCTGAATATTTTAACTTTAATTACAACTATCCGTTATACATCCAAAAATATTTTTGGGTAAATAGACTCAGCTTAATTCACAATAATTAAGAAATTAGAACTTAATACATTACCACGCTTCATAGTCTTAAGCCCTTGTTTCACAACAACCATTCATTTTTATTCAACTTTAAAAATATAAATGATCTAATTAAATACTGCACTAATATATATAGTTCTGAGGTATTCTTAAAAATAAAATTATAAATTCATTCGTGTTGTCCTGCATGCTATACATACTCTACATAATAAACATTATATGGATAAGCCGAAACTTATAATGAGACCAAAGCAATATTGATGTAAAAAATCAAATAAAATGTTGAAGACAATTCTTAATTATATCTTTAACACTAGAACGTCTATTGGTGTTGATTGGACCCCAAAGCGCATTCAGTCTGTTCTCTTTTCCACATTTTTGCTGGGAATTTGAAAGTTTTTCGTGACTTTTAATCATTTTCCACAGAAAATGTTTTGCGGTCTTGGTTAAATACGAGACATTTTACAACTAAATATACCTAGAACGTCTACTGGTGTCCTTTCAACACCAAGGCTATTTATTAAATGTCATTCAGCAAAAGAGAGTTAACCAAGTAGATTCCATTTGTAAAAGAAACTTCCGAAAGTAATATCGCACATTTATTTCACCTTGAATGTACTGTTATTGGGTTCACAGCGGAAATGAGTCAGTTATACTAAAATCGTAGGGTCTAAGTGTTTCGTTACGTAGCATTTGTTTATCTACTCATAACAAAAATTTCATTCGATTTTCGAGCTTTGTGCAGAGCAGGCACCCTAAAACGATGACTCCTAGAAAAGTCTATGTCCTGATGAAATTGCTAATTTGTTGTTAAAGCTTTCTGAGAATGAATAGGGTGATGTTGAGCTATCTTGTTCTGTCTGGTTTAGATTCCGATGAAGTTATAAAAATGAGTGACTGCAAAGAATCTGAAGAAAGTGCATATGAAATTGATGATTTAGTAAATCCTGATATATGTGTCTTTAGGGATTGCACAGAATGGATGCTGTATAATAGTAATGCTCCTGGCAGAACTGAGTCTCGAAATGTTTTCTGACAAAGCAGTCATCCAGCAAGCTTCGTAAAACATAATATCAACGTCAGTTTATATATATATAGGTTCATAATATCTGATAATTACATGAAATAACATTAAAAAGTCTTAAAACTAAACATTAACGAACTGTAGTTATGCAATTATATTTAGTTATTTCAAGTATTTTATGTATTTTATTTCGCATTGTATCAAAATTACAACATTGGATGTTTAAGGGTAAATGAAAGTCTGGACGTTCTAGTGCTAATGAAAGTTTTCTCGTTCAATTCTTAAGTAAATTCAGGTGGAGATTCTTAATCAGTTTAAGTTGAAATATGCATGGAAGATGAGTTTCAAAAATCTCCAAAATGTTGAACGATAACAAGCAAACTTTACTTACAATTTTATAGTGATTTTCTCTCAATGATAGTATTTTTTTATGAAATCTTGGGCGAAATTTTATGATATGTCCAAAATTAAGGTCACATACATGTAGAATAAAACAATTATATTGACATCAAATTCAATGTCTGCAGTGAGCTGAGAGTCATTTTGTTTCTCTTCAAAATTTCAGTAAATCTCTCACAATCAATAAACACCTTCAACCACTTTAGCATTGTATGAAATGGATTTTTTTTGTGTTATTGTGAGTACTTTAATTTTTGTAGATTTTATTTGTTACTATTTTGTCGGGAAATAAAAGTATGAAAAACCCCTTTTTCTCATTGCCCATGTTCATTTTAGATTTCTCTATAAGCTTTATTTCAATAAATTAAAGACTAAATTAAACTTTCATCAATAGCGCTTATATTGCTCCAGGGCAATGCCAATTCAAATTTTTGTGTTAATTGATTAATTGATGTATGTTATGATCTTCAAACTGTGTTTCATGGAACCCTGGGGTTCCACAAGGCATACTCAGTGGTTCCAAGATTCACAAAAAAAAAACGAAAATAATCTTAGAAATATGTATGCAAAATTATTATTTCTATGAAGTTCGTATAAGTCCAATACCTAAAATTCGTCAAATTTATTAAAACTGAAAATTTTGTTTACATACAATAAACTTTATTTTTCAACACTTTTCAAACAGTTATTTTAATAAAATAAAATAATATTAAAATTATTTGTGTTTATATATATATGCTTCCGACTCGAATATTTCATTGTTTATTATGTCTTATTCCTCGAGATAGTTTTATTCTCGTTAATTAACACAGTGTCTTAAAAAATTAATTATTTATTTAAAGGAAAATGCACCATTTTGCAATTGTGAAAAAAAACCTTTAATGAAGGAGAAGAAGCAACTTATCAACAGATTCAAAGTTAAAATCTGAGTTTAAGCATGAACAGTGCCTACATTTTATGTTGCAAATTCAGGAAAAATACAGTATTTCTCGCATAGCTATAAACATTGTAATTTTATTCAGAAAATGTGGCCGTGGTATCATAGTGGACAAAGGAAACGGACTCCTGGCTGGCGGGTCTAGAGTTCCCTCCTTGTGAAGACCCGTTGTGTGGGGGAGGGGCGATGCACGTTAAATCCGTCGAGAACTCAAACGTCCTCCAGATGGTGTCGTGTGGTTGTTAATAGAAGAGAATGTCAGCTCAGGTGTCTTCCACATCACATGACCATGGTTCAAAATTACGAGGTCCATCACCAAAAGTTCTAGTGTAGCTGAACAGTACGATGTTAATATTCACTCGCTCATTCTATCCAGAACGTTATGTTTAAGTGGAATATATTTATCAACGTGAGTGACTACAAAAACAAAGTGCAAAAACAAATCAAAACGCAGAATATGAATTGCGACTGCAGATAAATTTAATAGACATAGACAATTTGTGTGAAAAAAAACAATCACATAACCCAGTTACAAAATATAGTGCAAGGGTAGTTAACAATTAGTTCATAAACTGATATTAGTATTGAGTAAATCATATTAAAAATTAGATTGGAATTTTTTAATAATAAATTGAATACTTTTTTTAATTGTCTTTACATAAAGTGCTTATAACATGTTGTTCAACTTTAAATATTTTATATAGATATATTCTTCTAAGTATGTGTGTGGAATGGGGTTCCACGAAATTACTTTCTAGCTCTATGGACTCCATGAATTGAAAAAAAAAAATGAAAATCACTTAACTGTGCCATTAAAAATATTCGGTCACTTTATTTATAAACTTTTCTTTAAATATTTTACTTCATACATACGTTCAGATAATCTTTGAGAGAAAATTGAGTTACGTACTAATTGCTAGTTGTTTAATTCACAAGCATTTTTACTCTAAAATTATATTACGTTTTTTCAAGCTTTTATGTTTTAGGATAAGAATTTTAAAAATTACGTCAACGATGTTTAAGATATTAATATTATTAAGGTTTAAATGTGACTTTTGAAATTAAAAATTGAATTTTAAATATAATCACACATTCATTTTTTTTTCTGTTATTGCTGTTGCTAACCTTAAGTGGTTGTCCATTAGTTCATGAAATACATCAGTTATCATATGATTATGTAAGTGATCGCAAACTGACAAGGAGTACAAACGAAGGAAGAAGGGTATTCATATGGAAATTCTGCTTTACAAATCCCAAGCAACAAATAACATTGGTGAACTGAGTATTGTTACATTTCCTTACAGTTATTGCAAAAACCTCCAAATTATGTTTTTTCTTTCTGTTCTGGTTTTGACCATATTTTGAAGATTAAAAATCTAAATTTGTCACAAAAAGTACAGTTTAAAAAACCGAAAAACACCCTTTTATACTTAATATAACTGAGTTGTAATTTAATCTTTTAGTCACCATATCTGGAAATGCGATCTGAAATTAGACCCCTAGTGAAGGACGAAATCTGAAAATGTGCCATTGTTAATCCTGATGATCCTGATCAGGAAAATGGAACAACATTATTAAACAATTGTATTGCCATCGGTCCTGGACAAGTGAGCAAAATTTCGAATTAATTTAATATTTTAATGTAGGTAAAAAGTCAGTTAAAATTTGCTGTTATATACAAGTGAAGCTTATAAAAGAGTGTTAAAAAAAACCTATGTTTACTAAAATGTTTATTATTCTCCTGTCCTATTTTTGATTATTCACCGAAACTTTTCCGTTGTTTTTTTATTTTATCTTGCATAATTTTAAACACTATTTTTATCTAATAGTTTACATTTATGAGGCAAATAAAATACATTACCGGCATTTATTAGTACACTGAAAACAAAAAAAAATCAAGAAACAGTAAACCAAATTGAAAATACTGACGTCACCGTTATTATTGGACATTCAAAGTGTCGAGGTGTTGTATTTTAATTCTAAATCAGCATCATTTCAGAAAATTCAAAATTAACATCGACGCATTAAAACCATACTGGTATTTAAATCGACACAAAACACTTGAGTTCTTCGAATATTAATTTTTATCTTCATTATTTTTGTTTGAAATGTCCTGAATTACTTTCCAAAAAATATTCCATTCGGAAATTTTACTAATGGCACATAACACTTAACTCTTGTAAATAAATGTTTTAGTATTTACTGTTCATGTCTCGTTTAAATGCTTCCAACTAACATGCATCTTAAATCGCACATTTTAGTAAGTTTTCTGGCGGAGGTTTTTCAATAATTGCAATGAATTCCATTTATTATTTTAAATTTATATTCATCTTTTTAAAGCTAATGCGCGCGGAGACATCATAAAATGCATTCAATCAAATCCTTCATTAGACTTTACAGAATTCATAAACCAAAAGACAAGCTCGCATTCTTCGTTTAATGGCTGTCTAGTCCAAGATTATATTTTAGCCTGTATTGTCATTGAATCAGCTTTGGAAAGTCTTAAAAGATTTCTTTGGATAGATCTTTAAGATTTACCAGCCATGTGTTGTTCATTTTAAAAGTTTAGATTTTTTTTTTCGAACTTTGATGACAAAGGCTTTGCTCAAAACGCTTCGACAAAATAATTTATTTTATTATTTATTTAAGTCTAATTTAAATGGGTATAATATATTCTATTTACTTTATCTAAGGCTTTCTCGTACTTCAAATTTAATCTTTGAAAGTTTTCGCATTAAAAATTACTTTGAACGGTAGAAAAAGTTCATTTTGTTTATTTATTCAATTTTTCATCTTTCATAGTAGAGTTAATAACTTTACTAAAATCTTTTTTTTATATTCTTGAAGTCAAAAAAATTTATAATTATATTTTTGATATTTTTAGTTTCTGATCTAAGATAGATCGTTGCGAAGAATAATTGGTTCGCAGTCTGTTTAATTGGAAACATCTGAAAATTTTCATGCTGCTCAGATTAAGTGTGAAAGAGTGCCATGTGAAATATCAATACAAGTTTAAATCTCTAAATTTGGCCTTCCCTTTGGAACTACTATATATCATAAGAAATACGAGCTTTTACTCATATTTTTGTATGGTTTAGAGAAAGACATTCATTGCATAAAACAATGCTTGCATCATCAATCAACTAGATGAATGATTTTACATAAAAATTGAGCATACATTAAAAATTAATATAAATTCGAGTTGTAAGATAATAAATACAGCTTATATTGTTCCGATCATATGTAAATATACTATTCAAAAAAAATTTGAAGAGTGCAGTCAAATAAAGTTATGATGAAAATAAATGCAATACATTAAAATTAGTAAATTTAAATCTATCCAGGAAACCTAAAAATATAAAAAAATAAGTTAAGCATAATTTTCACTGGGCTCTACTCTTAGAAAAATAGCAAAATATTAAATTAAAATATTCAAAAAAGAAAATCAGCAAAACGTATTCATAGAAAATTTTGTTATGATAGAAAAACATTTCTTAAAGAATTAACTATGCACACTGATCAAATCATTTTAATTGTTATAAACACAACTTTAATATATTTATTCCACCATACCAATTGTAACCTAAGTCTTAAACGCTACATGTGTATCTGAGTGACAGTATGTGTTTGCTTGCGTGCGTGCGTGTGTGTGTTTGGTATACGCTTAACAAATGAATCTTGAAATATTTCACAGTGCTCGTGTAACTTGAAATGAGAAGTTGTTAATTACACTCATGTCCATAAATTAAGGATAATTCAGAATCACACAGAAATTGAACTCTAAAACAAAAATTTCACCTGTAGAATTATCACACACATCTTGAAGAAGAATATGCAAATTACAGGAAACCACCAGAGGGCGCGGATAGTACGTCACAATGACGAGAGTGTAAGAGAGGGGTATATAAGGAATGGTGGCAAAGAAGTAAAATTGTTCACAAGCGCTTTAAAAGCCTTTCAGTGCAATAACCGCATAGTTATGGCACAAAGGAAGCATTTGGATGATTTTTTACGTGGTAGAATTATCGGACGACTGGAATGTGGACGTACCCAGCTAGAAGTATCCGAATAACTTGGAATCGCCCAGAGTGTCATCTACAGGCTTTGGCAACGATTCCAAGATGATGGTAATGTGAGTAGATGTTACAGCACAGGTCGCCCCCGAGTTACAACGCCGAATGAGGACCGGTATTTGGCAGTTACTGCCAAAAGAAACAGACGGAGCACAGCATCAGACCTATCTCGTCAGCTCTCTTCAGCTACCGGTACGACAGTCTCAAAGTGTAGCGATGACAGGCCACATCTATCGGGATGTCATTCTGGAACAACATGTACGTTTGTTTCGGGGCGCCATGGGTACTAAATTTCTGTTTATGGATGACAACGCCCGTCCTCACCGTGCAAACATTGTAGACGAATGCCTTCAATCGGAGGATATCACCCGTATGGATTGGCCAGCATACTCACCGGACTTGAATCCAATCGAGCATGTGTTGGATATGCTTGGCCGCCGAATTGCAGCCCATCAACCCCCTCCTACCTGTCTACCGGAACTTGGAGAGTATGCTTGATGAGTGGTGTAATATATATTCCCCAAGATCAGATTGATAATTTGATACTCAGCATGCGTAGGCGTTGTAAGGCCTGTATTGCATCGTCCGGGAGACATACTCCGTATTAACCATCATACTAACTATGCTATACTGTTTTTTTTTTTGGTAAATAGGTTCTTTCTTGAAATTTGCTCCAGGGAGTAAAAATCGCAATCTTTATTAATTATGTCAAATATAGCATCTTTTTTGCTCTTTACCTTTTGTTTAATAAATAGACTTTACAAATAAGTCAAATTTGTTTTGCTTCTGTCTCTTTCTTTGCCTGAACTTCATTATCCTTAATTTATGGAGATGAGTGTGCATTGGAAGAAAACACATGGAATTCAATGTTTTCATCCAGATAAAATTTAAATGTATATATATATATATATATATATAAATATATATATATATATATATATATATATATAAGAGAGGTTAAATAGTTTGTGTGTGTGTTTTAATCCATTAAAAATTTTATTGAAATTTCCTTTAATCTTGTTCATAACGGAAAAATCCATACTTGCACTAGAGTCTAAAAACACAAATAAATTATTTTCAGAAACTTCCCTGATAATAATGAAACAAAATCTCTATTGGTGTGTTCTTGAATACTTAGCAAACAGGTGTACATTTGTTAAATAATGATCCTGTTAATTATAAGTTTCAAATGTAATATTTGTCAAATAATCAGGAAAGAAAAGAATGTTTTGTTTTTATCATAAAACTGTAAATATGAGAGATTTAAGTCAATTATCTTATAATACCTACTAAAAGAAACTTTTTTTTATAACTTCAATCGATTTACAAAAATTGTTTAAATCGCGGAAATGTCTTTCCTGAGTAAACATGGAAAAGAATATCAGTCTTTTTGTTGGTAGTGTTGTTGAATAATCATCAAGTTTATGCAAAATTGGTAAATCTCTAATATCTATAATAAAAACGTTATGTAAAAATTAGAGAAGATAATTTTAGAATTTCAGTTTTAGAAATACTTGAGATGTGACGGAAGATATTTTTTTTTAGTTTTCATGATTTTTTAAGATTTTTTTAAAGCAATGTCAACATTATTTCATAGACTAGAGTGCATTTCAGTTAATAACTCTTTTTTACAAATGTCTTTACCTGATAATACTTTCAAGATATTATCAATTCAAAAATTTGGCAAAAAAACTTTTTAGAAAATAATGTTTTTTCAAGCTAGAGATATATTTTTTTTAGTTCCAATTCATAACTGCGGGCTTCCTTTTTTAACTGGGTATTTTCTTGAAATACTGTACCATTCTACTGTTTATCAGAAAACTGTGATTTTTATTTAAATTTAAACTGTATCTTACTCAGTTGCAATGGAATTGGTTCAAAAAGGAGAAATTCTAAAACACCATGCTTATACTCGACATTTTTCTTCTTACAATGGAATTATTTTTCATTTAAAGATTTTAGCAATAATCTCTTCTGTTATAATCTTGTGCAAAATTCTAGAAAGAATTTAATAAGAAAAATATTTTTGAAGTAAATGATTTGTGTATAATAAATTGATTGTTTAATACTGAGAAAAAATAAAATTCATTTCTTAAAGTACAGTAGAGGCATCTAGTTTGTTAATGATGAATTCAGAAACGTCATCATATCATTTTTCAATCCATAAAATGAGAGAAATAAGTGTATTTTTCATATATTTACGTATTTAAAGAAACTACTATTTTAAAGAGCTTTAAATTACATTAAAAATATTTGAAACACGGATACATGATAAATAAAATTTTCGATTTCTATGTCTTAAAACCTATTCTTGCATGTTTTAAAATTTTTAATTGATGAAAATTTCCAAACCTGATGACGAGTAATGTATAATTTTATATTACAGCTACTTTATTACCTGTAAATTCTCTGTATTTTGTTAAAAATGTAGTACAGATCTTAAGGTATCCGACTACCCTAAAAATGTAAATTTTGCCAAAAATTGACAAATTATTTAATGATTTTATTTTTTGGACAATCTTATTAGCTTTATAAAAATACCAAGGTTATCATTTTTCGTTCAATAGTACAAAAACTACAAGTGTTTTAGTAAAAACAGATGCCATTACTTTAAGCAAGATGTCACTTTAAAACGCGTTTTACTCGAAATGTGATTTTTTTAAAATAGTCAAACGGGATCAGCGATTGCTAAAAAATTTTGATCATAATTAACTGAAATTTTGTCTGTAAGTTTTGTATAATAGTAGAATTGTTTTAACCTTCATATTTATCAATCACTGTTTTATTAGAAAATTTACAGTCCTTCATGTGAATATAATCACTGTCTTTTTAAGTATTTTCATATAGTAACCGAGATAAAGTGTTCTAGTTTTTGTAAAAAGGAAAATATCTCTTATCCTGAAGGTCATTTCAAAATTGAATAATATAGCAACACATAAGATTGAAAAAATTGAAAATTTGTTCATAAACCTTTGGTGCATAATGGGTCGCGTTTATGCTATTTTTTGTCAATTTTTAGCTATTTTTCCCATTTTAGTAATAATAATTTCGTTTTCTCATCTTAATTTTAGCACATTTTTTCTTAAAATTCACTAAACAAATCTAAAAACAACAAAAAAAATCCCCATATCTCCTTTTTTTTTAAAAAAAAGTTGTCGCAACCAGTCGGATACCTTAATAAATTTAAAACATGCGAGATTATTGTTCTAAAATTGGAACATATTTCAAAAACTACAATGATTAACAGAACTTAACTGATTCTTCGAAGCATTTAATTTACTGATCATATTAAGGGCAGAAAAAGTATAATCCGGCAATGATAAGCTTTATAAATTTGCGACATGTTTAAAAAGTTGTTATAAACAACCTCATAATCTTCTATCAACTTTTTTTAGCTCCAGTAAAGATATCATGCATTAACTATTTGAGAGGTTCACACACTACTTTGCAATGTTCTTTGTTAGTTAATTTATATTAATAAATGTGTAAAGTATCTTAAATAAATCTATTCAGGGAATAAAACACTTAGTGAAAGTTTTTAAAACGTGTTTTGAAACTACATGAATCATTTTGAGTTTTATCAGCGTTCTTGATGTATAGCACATTTTAGGTAGGGACCTGAAGCGTTAAATATTTTTTCAGCGCTGCCTCATTATTTTTCTGTTTGAGCGTTAAGTGGATTCGTGTATTCCACATGCATCATTAGATAAATGCTACAAAGTTTATATCGCACAGTTCTTTTGAGCTGCACAATGCTGACAGATAGATTCGAAGATATATAGTTCGTTTGTGTAAAATCCCTTTCCTGGAGTATTTTTTATTTTATCAAGTGTTTAAAAAATTGCTGAGATTATACAATAACATTGTTTTTACACTGCCGTTTGCAAAAAATGCAACACCTTGAAAGAATAATCAGAATTTAATGAACTTTTCAGCACATATCAATTATAAGATGTTACATAAAATAGTAAAGTTTCAGAGCCATCGTGCATGTATGGCGTGCGCAGCGACTCCTGCACTGATGCTGAAAGCGTATAAATAGAGATCTGTAGTGGGACGTTGAAAATTGTTAATGGGGAAGATTTAGGGAGACCTAAGTATGCCTCCATGACGAAATAAGGAGAAATTCCAACAACTTCAGGAGTTTAAACAACGAGTACCGAACAACTCTAAAAACTTTCATTGGACGACGGAAGGTTACGTCAGCACCCGACAGTCGACATGTGCTCTGCATGACGAAGAATGACCACACAGCTTCCAGCAGGCAGTTGGCGGCAGTTTGGTCTACTGCTGCAGGTGTAGTAATGTTGGCTTCGTCTTTTTGTCGACGCCTTCTGCACCGTAGATTACGTGCAAGAGTGCCTTTATACAGGATCCCTTCACAGAAATCCAACGACGGCTGCGTCTTCAATGGGCTCATGAGCACAGAGCTTAGCAAGGTGATTGACACCAAGTTATATTTTCAGATGATTCACGCTTCGATGTGTGTACCATGATGGCCACATTCATCTATGTCGTTGAAAGCTAACTTCCAGAGTTCGTTATCGAACGACTTAGTGGCCTATCACCCGGAGTAGTCGTTTGGGGTGTGATTTCGTATCATGGACGATACAATTTGCTACTAATTGAGGTTAATCTCAATAGCAACTGATACTTCCATGAAGTGCTACTGCCAGAAGTCGTTCCTCCCTTCAAGGCATCAGTGGAACTATCTTCCAGCAGGATAATACACGCCAAATGTTTCAAAGACTGCTCGAAGCTTCTGCTCAGCCCAACACATGCAACTTCTTAATTGGACTGCTTATTCACCAGATGTGTCGTATATTAATCACGTGTGGTATTTGGTTGGTAGGCGTCTTGTCTCTTGATCGACGAACTTTTCCTGTGCATACACGCAATATGGAATTCTCATCCACAAGCAAACTTTCAAAATATGTTTTATTCCATGCCACGTCGTATAGCAGCACTTATTGCAGTGCGGGATGGCTACACCAAATACTGATTTAGGACATTTAATTACTTTGAAAATTTCAACATTTATTTGTACTAATATAAGTTGCTTGTGCAATTAATTCCCTTTAATTCTGACGATCCCTTCATGGTGTTGAAGTTCTTACAAACAGCAGTTTAAAATTTAAACAAAAGATTCATATAAAAAAATTGAGGATTATATTTTTTTCTTATTTAAGTGTCATCATTTTTTTAAAAATTTTATGTATATTACGGAAGACAACAGGTTTAAACGTATAAATCATCATGTTTTTAATCTCATATAGATAGAGATTTACTCTTATGAAGTAATATTTTTATTCTGATCAAAAATAAATCTAAATTTTGAGCAAAATGAAAATATTTACAAATTTATTCGAGGATATTTCTTACCAAAAATTTAGTTAGCTTGTTACATGCTTAAATTGTTTAATTAAAAATAAAACATTCTTTATTTTTTTGCTGAAGAACCCTAAAAAGGTTACATTAGCGAAATCTTAAATTAAGATTTCTCCCTTCTAATTATTTTGAATGCACTAATATTGAAAGATATTAGGTTCACTGATAGACTCTAGCTTTTTTTTCTAATAAACAGAAAACAGTTATTTATATAGCTTCGTTTCACATTAAGTAAAATAAAATAAATATATATAAATTTCGTCACGGGGAATGCAATTACAATACAAAATATATCTTTTAAATATGTTAATAAATTTGAATTTTAATTTTTGAATTACTAAGTTAAAGGCGTAAGGCAAGGAATTTAAATTTGTTTGTTTTAAAAACAGTTGTGAAAATCTGATAAAAATAAATTTTGAAACTGATAAGATATTGCTTTATAATAAGTGCATGTGAAGATAGTTAAAACATTTAAAACACTTAGTAGATTTTTAAACTTAGACTTTAAAACTTAGTAGAATTTTAAATTTGCTAAAATGTGGAGTAATTAATCCTTACCATTGAAAAAAAAATCACCAAAACTTAATATCGCTAGAATCTTTAAAATGCTGCCCGTTAACTGAAAAAAAGTTATATTTTATTTCTTTTAAGACAGCTAAAAAGAGATATATAATGCACAAAAAGGAACAAACATCAAAACTCAAATAGTGAATTTTGCTAGTAAATAGTATATACACCTTGAGAAAAATCTTTGATTAGTTCCAATACCAGGGAAAAAAAATTCCCTTTTTTTTCTCAATAAACCAATAACGGAAATAAATGTTGACAGCAGTAAGTTAAGAATAAAATAACGGAAAATAATTAGTAAAAACTGCGTTACAACCAATAATATAGGAGCATGAAAACTATTGATCGAATTTCCTACTCACGTTGAAAGCTATTGATTGGAAACTTTTTTCTTCTATTTGTATGAAAAAAAATAAATGTGAAATATCGTTTATTTAAAATCTTCAGGTATTATTATCGAAAAAAAGCAGTAGATTATAAATTTAATAAAAAAACTACTTAAAAACATTTACTTAATTAATTACAAGAAATTTAGAAATTTTTAAAGCAAAAAAAAAAAAAAAATTGAAATAATATATAATAATGAATTTACAGTCATTAAAATATATTAATGTACTACATTAATATCAATTCTTAAATAACGGATATGGTTAATGAATTGCTACGTTATTAACTTATAAAATTATAATATCCCATAATTACACATTTAAATTAACTATTATGGAGTATTCACAAAATATTTTATTTAACGTTTAGTATTACGAATTTGTTAAATGGAAGTGAAAACAATGAATTTAAAAGCTTACATTAGTTACAAAGTGTACATATCGCATTTACAAATATTATTGCAAAGTATATATTAATTTGTATAAATAAAAAAAGCATTCTAAAACCCTCTAAATTGTGTTACATACTTTTGAATGAACATATACAGAAAATAAATAAAATACATAAACGCTATTTTCCAAGCATACTCATGAACTCGAAGTAATATGAGAAAATATACTTATTTTTCATATGCTTCAATATTTACTAATGATCCAATTTGCATAGCTCTTTGTAATTCCGTTTCAGTGTCTTTATATTAGTAATTATTATCTCCATATATAGAAACTACTATTTCCATATTTCTTATATTATAAATATATAAATCTAGTAACTTTAATCCAATTCTATTCACATTGTTTTGGAATGTTTTTAGAAAAGTATTTTATCTGAGATTTTTCATATTTACTTTGTTTCATATTACCCAAAATAACAGTGTTAAATATGTTTAATTACGTGGAATATAATCAATAATTTTTCCCACTTTGTTATGCAATTGATATTATCATACATTTTACAGCTTCATATTTCATTTTATAAAAAAATATGAAAATTCATAATTTATGTAAATATTTAGAATCAAATAAATAATATATTTTTGTTATCAATAGATACTAAAAACTATTAATTTTTTTGAAAATTACTGAAGCCTTTGCTGTAGACTTGAAACTATACATAAGAAAAATAATCAAATACTAATCACGTACTTCAATTATTTTCTTTCTTATTCGGCAAGATAAAGAGCTCATCTTAAAAATGTTGGATAAAATGGATAGTCAGACGTATTTTGTTTAACTTTTGTTTTAAATTATGAGAAAAATTAAAATTCTTATTTAATTCTATGATTATGAGAATATACGTAGAAAATATATATGAGAAATTTCAATTTATTGGAAAAACAGTATTATTAAGTTCTATCCAAACATTATTATATCTGAATTTGTAACGTAAAGTAAATTCCATGATATACTGAATTATATTCACATAAATAGGTAATTAGGATACATATGAACTAAGTAAAAGTAACTTCCTTTTGCAACAAAATTTTCATGATACAGGGCAAATGTAATTTACTTTCATAAGGATTTTACGTTTCCAGTTCTAAATTTTACGAGATAAACTTCTTTGCTTTTACGAGATACATTGCTTTTACCGGAAATTGAAAAATTTGTTCTATAAAAATATTTTATAAGATTATGAATTAAATTCCTTAAACACACACATAATTATTTTTTAAAATTTTATGCATAAATGAACAAAATGGCTTTTGTGTGAGCTTCTTAAATGTTTTGGAAAAAAGGCCTTATTTATTGACATAATTCCTTTACAGCAATTAAAAACTAATGCACCTTACATACAGAAGTTTTAAGACCATTAAAAAACTGGTGCGGTCCTCAATAAGAATATGTAATATATAAGTTTTACAGTATCATTTTATAATTAAATTAGAAGTATTTTTGCTATAATTCAGCGTTTCTCAAACTGTGGGCGAGCTCCCCTGGAGGGGGGGGGGCGTGATAACCCTACAAGGGGGCCGCGAGCATATAAAATATTTTTTAAAAAATAACTGGAATGAAGTAAAACAAAATAATTTCTGATATAAAAAATACGAATCTATACTGATATAACTTATATACAAGATCTGGCGAAATTACGTCATCAAAAAATAAAAGCTTCAATCTGTGATCCTATAATCAAATAAAAAACATTTTGCTTGATTTGCTGTAATCCCACGAGAGAGATGAAAGATTTTTTTTATTACGTTTCTTTTTAAAGCTAAAATACGACTCTTTCTGAGGAAAAAACATAATCCAGATCCCTGTCTAAAAGATACAAGCAAGAAAAAGTTAAACATGCTATTTGTGTCGATCATCAAAGGCCATAAAACGACAATAACTTGAACAAAATATTACATTTTGGCCTGCAAATAACATTCCTGTAAATATTAGTGAAAAATGTCTGTGATTTGCATCCTGTATTAAGATCATGCACGTTTAAAGCATTTATAAGATCCGTTTTATTGGATTTTCTCTCAGATTATCGGAAAAAAAATTAAAAGTCCTTGAAAGTAATTAAGTATACTTTCTCTTAGAAAAACCAATTCACTGGAATTCCGATTTTTTTTATCGTGTGGTCTAAAAATAATTATAAAAAAAGGTCTGCGGTGACTGAGGCCCCTCGCACGACCATTAACGTTAATATCGAGCACAACATTTTGAAGTCTTCTTTCTTTAAATATTAAAAATAACACAATTATTCTTCACCGGAATTTTATATTCTTTTCATTATTTAACATAAATTCTAAATGCTAATTCTGTGAGACTTAAAATTACAGTTCGCTTAAAACAATTTACAATATGACCATTCATTTGAAAAATCATTTTATATTTTTGTATACATTGCCGTGCACTTGGTTTTACTCTCCTTTCAATACAGCTATTTTTTCATGAATAATGTTTTATTTTTTAAAAATGAAATCGAGGAAAGAGCAGGTACTTCAAAAAGTGTACTTTTAATGTTTCAGTACTGCACAAGGTGTTTAATTAATTTTTAATACAAAATTAAGAACAAGTTTAATAATTATTAGTGACTTCCATGGGCTCTTCTTGAAGAGCAAAATTTTTCAAAGGAAAGTTTAATATTAGAAATTGATACTTTGAGTTATTTTACTGTATTTAGATGAAACCTATACTTCGTCTTCAAAGCAGTCAATGCAAAAAATCCGGTTCCAGAAAGATAGGGTTTTGAAAATGGGGTAATATAGTATACGAAATGTTTTTGTTTTCACTGCATAAAATTCATCATCCACATCTGCCCAAAATTCAAAGAGTGATTTTTTCAAAAATGACCAACATGAGGATTAATTGGGGGGGGGGGACAAAATGCTTTTAGACCTTGATTGCATAGAAAATTTAAAATGTGGAAAATGATCAAAATATAAGAACTCCTACTTTGCTTTTTTAATTATTATTTTTTATACATTTTATTTTTGTCACTGATTTTTTTTAATGGAAAATATTGAAGACTATTTTTCTTCCATTTCTGCATCAGTAAAGGGTTTCATAGTATAACCAATGATTAACAAATTTCATAGGGTGCCTTTGTTACCGCTGAGACATTAACACTGATAAATATTTTTTGCTGTTGTAAAGAGTATTCAAGAAATCCTATTTATCATAACTTGAAAGAGATATTCGAGGAGAAGTGTCAATGAACGATTCATTTTTATTGGTATTTTTTAAATACATTTCGTGACAAATCAAACAATTACTGAACCAAGCTTGTTTTTCACTACAAAATAGTCAATTTCTTAATGGTCTTGAAACAATCTATTTACTTCGAATATTTTTCACTTGCATGATATGAAAGATAGTTAAAAATTAGTTTTCCACTGTTGTCTATCATCACTAATAAAAAAAATATATCAATTCGCACCCTACGCATCGACAGCAAAAATCAAAATTGATATATTTGATTTTTTAACAAAGAATTCCCACCTAATTTTCCTAAATAAATAAATAAATTTCTCAGAGCAATAGGCTATGACCGGCCCACTTAAAAAATGCTCGGTGGGCCGCAGGCTGAGTAGTATCGCTGGACTAGACTATTTTTCTAATGACATTTGTACTTTTAGAAATGGATGATGAAGTAAATAAATCTTTAATTAAATATCATTTTGCAATCTGTACTAATTTAAAAATTAGACAAAGAAAAACAACATAATAATTATGTTATTACTTGATAAAAATTTACTTAAAATATATATTACTTTCAGTAACATATACATAATTTAATACATATCTTGTACGGTTTATTATAAAGATCGTATTGTAGCTTTTGCGTCAAAGTGCATTATTATTACATTCGATACATTATTATTGTATAAGGGGGGGCGATAAAAATTAGGATTGAAAATTGGGTTGCCAGTATTGAAAATTTGAGAAGCACTGCTATAATCGCAACTTTCATAACTAACTTACATTTTATTTAATTGTAATCGTTTTTAAAATTATTCCATTAGGTGTCTGTTCAGGAATTATAAGATATCTTCAAATATTAATGCATGTGTGTTATAAAACTCCACCAAAATATTTATAAAACACTTCTGTTAGCATTTTAGGAAAGTATTACCTTATAAGCAAAGGAGTTCGTTTCAATTGCGTTGTGTGGGATTTATTTTATGGTGCTGTGGGGTAAAGAACTATCTCATTTAAAAGTGAGAAAAATATTATTTTGTATATAAGAGTACTAATACATTTAAAAGATACACAGTAAGATAAAAGAAATTTATAAAACTGTTATTCATAGAGTATTATTAAAAAATACTATCTAACACAAAATAAAATAACCTCGAAGGAATGTATTTAGGCAGCAGGGGAAGATCATCTAAATTTTTGACTATAAACTAAAAGAGGTCTTTCAAACTTGACTCACAAAAAAAATCCTGTCATAGTTTGGAAGAATCTTGAAACAAATACGAATGCAAGTTCTGAAAATAAAGAATATATTAAGACTATTGAAACATCAACGAGAGAAAAAAAACTGTCTTTTTCCTAGGCTTGTCTCTGATATTTCGGTCATAAGCCGAAGAACAGCTTAATTTAATGTAGAACAGTGAAAACAGATATCAAAGGTACAATCAACAATATTGAAAGAAAAATGTTTTAAAAAAGGCAGGATGCACAGTCATGAGTACATCATGGTACAAAAGTGAATAGGAATATGAGTATCATTCTCATTCTGTACAAATAATCCTACATATCCTTTAGAAGAAAGAGTGAAAAAAGTACAAAAAAAGGTGTAAGGAAATTATATTTTTTGTTAAAATAAATTTAATCTCGATGACTTCGAAGGCAGGAATCAGTATTATAACTGAAAAACTACTTTAGTCGAGAGATGAGAGAGGCAACAGCAGTGATTTGGGGATTTTTACTCATAATGAACTGTATCATTAACAACTACTTTTGAAACATATGGACACAGTCCAATGTCAAGTTCAAATGTATGATCACCTGATATTTCATGGCTTTTAGTAGGTGGTGCTAATTGCATATTTCAACAGGACAATATTTTTTACAATACATTTAGGTCCACTAAGGAACGGTATAAGAAAAAAAAATAGTGTTTTGCCATAACAAGTCAAAAACGAGAATTTTGGTTTAAGTAAAACCCCTTTGGTGTGTATAAATATCGCATTCATCTAATGAGTTTAATCTACCAAAGGACTGAAAGTAGCTTTTTAAGTGAATGACAGTAACTTTGAAAAATGATCTTCCCCTCTGTGTGTTTTGTAATTTTAAGTTAAGAACTTGTCTGGATTATCTTAAATACACTGAGAAAGAAATGTAAACAAAATATCAATCATTGGCATGGCCAAGTAATTTTAGCGCGTTTTTCCCATGTTGTATTTTACAATAATGCAACTAATGAACTTTTTACTAACAGAAATTAGTACCGTACTAAAAAAAATTTAAAAATTAAAAATTATTAAATTTAAATATGATTCGGCTCATCTAGGGCACAAATGTGACCAAATGCCGAAAATCCGAGGTCAATTGGTTGCTTATTGGCTGAGAAAAAGGTACGACAAAATATGGAACGAAGACGAAGACAAATTTGCGTCCTAATAGCGCTTTTGTTCCACTACGTGAAAAACGCGCTAAAAATAAGTACCTAGACATCTTAAAATCAATAACAGAAACCTAAAAATGAATTTTTTAAATCAACCAAACAAAAAAAACACCTTTAAGAGAATCAAAACATTTATATACATGATTTATATTTTATTGCCTTTTATAATAAGTAAATGCTAAATAATATAAAGTAATTTTTTTTTAAAAAAAATAGTTTTGGAATAATGTTTATGATTTTTTTCTCAACATGTGTGTGATAAATAAGTAGTTCGATATAAATATTTTACACTTTATAACTATGTAAGAAATATATAAAGTTTTATCATACATAAAATTTTTACGTGAGGTATCACAACATTTATTTCGGAATTATCTTCTTAAATATTTAATTTAAAGCGCGAGAAAATAATTTTACCCTTTATGAAATACAATTTAAAGAAACAATGAGGAAATTTATACCGTACTGTAATAAAATGATACTGTATAAATTAGAATACTACTTTTCTGTAAAATCAATGTTATTTAGTCTAATAAAATTAATCTAATATTAAAACTTATATTAAATATCTTTTCAAATAGATTTTTCAAAACAGAATTTTTAAAAATTCAATTTAGTGCCTGCTATTAAAAGGATTCAAAACATGTTTTTATTTTACTTATAAACCGAAGAAAACTAATGAGTTTCAGTCATAAATTTCGAAGTAAAAAGAAATTGAAAATTAATAGACTCTCGTCTGCCTCATAATCTCGTCGGCAGATTCGTTCCATAACTACCTGATGAAAGAGCTTTCGTAAAATGAACTTTAAGTCTTTTCTTAAGCTCACTTAGTTGTGACTTTATGCTTAGATATAAACTCTGCGCTGAATAATATTATAAAATGTATAATATGTACTTTTGAACTATGATTTAATTATTCTTTAAAGTTGGTGAAAGGATTTAAAAGGTCTTTTATGGACTCTTCACTCGCATTAGCTTTTAACAGTGGAATTTCAATTTAAACTAATAAAGGACATGGGTTCGAGCTATTGAAAAATTTGCTTCCAAAATTGATATTAAAGTATGTGATGCGATGTATATGTTTATGTTTCATTAGCTTTTCAATGACATTTTGAATTCCTAATTAAAGTTTTACATAAAGGACTCGAAATTATCATTGAATCCTTTTAGCAAAATTAATTAATGAAGTAGTTTTCGAAGTAATAAATTGTGGAACGAAACTTTATAAAGTTGTGCATTATTCTGAATTAATTATACAGTTCACGGTCTCTGTAGTAAACACTAATAAATGTCGAATTAGAAACTGAAATAGTTCTGTAACTAAAAGTATAATTCCTCAGACTCTTAGTGTAAGATAAACAGAATATTAAACTGCTTAGATTATGGTAAGATGTACATATCAATTTATTACCAAACAATTCACAAAGCTAAAAATCAATACATGTCTAAAAGGATTCTAAAAGTAATAAAGTTACAACGCATTAAATTTTAAACGTAAATATAGTACATCTCTTTCGTGAAACAGTTATAACGTTGTTTAGAGATATTTCGCCTTTTAAAGTGACGAAAAATTAAAACAGTAATCTTATTTTAAAGTTGTAACAAATTTATTTCAGTGATTTCAATATCTGCATAAATCATTACGGGAAATTAGCTTGGACAAGCATAAAGAAGTAGAATGAATCAGACCAACTAAAACCATTTTTTGCAAAATACCTAAAACTAACAATCAGTCCAGACTTTTTAAATCTATATTAAATATAAATCCTTATGTTTTGTTCGGTCAGAAGAAAAATCACGTCTAATAGTATGAATTATATGTGTAATTATAACTTAACTGTGTCTTCGTAAATTCCAGTACAATAATTGCAAAAAGTCTCATAGAAACTAATTGGTACTATACGCACTAACATTATATATATAAATTGCTTTTATATATGTTATTCAATTTATTAAATTCATAGATTTTTCCATAATCAAATAATGTTGATAGTATGATTTTGACAATTCACAACTAATAAATCAAATATTACTTCCAATAATCAACATAATTAATATAATTTTTTTTCAAAATGGTACATTTACTTTACAAAAGTAATTAATTCTGAGATATATAATTCATTCGATTAACCATAAAGCAATTGCAAGGAACGATACAATGTTTACATCATTAAATGGTCAACTAACCGTGAATTATACTTTAATTTATTCATCATATATATTATTTGATAATGCTTATTTCACTCATCAATATTCTTTAGTTTACTTACTCTGTTCTAATCTGCTCTGTTCTGTATTTTTGTCTATCTGTTCTCTAAAAAATTTATATACAATGATAACATAAAAAAAAAATTAAATAAAGGACAGAGTACAATTTATTTGACAAAAATCAAACAAAATATTTTTAACTTTAGTTATTCTCTGCGCATTTTTCTATTATCTCACAAAATTTGAAAGCTCTAATTTAAGATATTTAATAAATATGATTACTTTTATATTCATTTTCATCATTATCACTATAACAAACAAAACTTTTAAGCTGATTTATATCACAAAAAATTAAGTTGCTTTTTCTTTATTTTAAAAGGGAAGACTTTCAATGTATTGGGACAAATGCGTTGATAATTCGTGTAACAATTGCTAATTATACATATAACAAAAGTTGGTATACATTTTTGAAAAAAAAATTATACATATTTCTTAAAAATAATACGTAATAATTTACCCTTTTTTAAGGCATACAATATGCATCGCATAAAAAGCGCATTGTTTTATGAAGTTTATTTTATCATAAAATACAAACTAAATTTTGTTATATGCAGCTTGACGTACTTGTAAGTCAAAGTTAATTTCATACGTTAATTATTGAATGATGGATTGGCATTTAAAATCTCGTCAACTTATTTATAATTTTTCATTAAATATTTAATAGTTAACTTTTGTAGTATTTTAAGCGCAAAATCTGTTTTGCATATTGTGTATACTCAAGATGCAAGCAAAAAATTTGTGAAAGCCGTTGAATCATTTTGTTTCATGAATCGTACCATGTTTCCAGAAAACCTGAATAAGAACTAAGAATAAGCTGATGAAAATGAGGATAAAAAGTAATTTCCTAAAATAACTTCTGATACACTTTGCATTTTTTTTTTTGAAAAAAAAATATTATTAACCATTTGTTTAAAGTAGAAATATTTACTTTCATTTTCCTTTCAACGAAAGAATCAATGAGTTATTTTTTTAAAGTAAATTAGTATTTAACATTCTACTTTTGTGTGTGTGTGTGTTTGTGTTTAACTTAATTGTGTTAATCAAATATTCCTTTTTGAGAAAAACTCCAAAAAGCCTAATTTCAATTTCAACCAGCTCCTTAAAACAGAAAAAATAATAAAAATAATTTATTATTATTTTTAACTAATAAAAATGTATTCAGAAATTATTTATATGTATATGTAATATATATTTTTATCAATTAAGTTATACGTATTATTTATTATTGTACTTCTTTAAATCTTTTTTTAGTATTTGAAAAAATTATATTACAGTATGGAAACCACATATGTAGAAAATTGAGAAAACTAATAAATTTTATTTATGTAAAACATAGTTTATCTTGATGATTAGCTTAAGTTTATAGCGATTACTTATTCCCAGAATTTAGCATTACATAATTGTGACCAAAAAGAAAGTCATAAAACAGTAAAGGACTAAAATATATTTTCAGGATGAGCACGTAAAAAATGAACCTTTTCCATAATATTTCAATAAAAACTTTATTGATGACAGACATATCTCCAAGCTTATTTCTCATTTGTAGAAGACCATACTATTCATAAACTGTAACGTATACAAACAAATGATAGTAATGTAATGAAAATAACATCAATATATCCAATTTGAAAAACAAAAAACAGCTAATGTTTTTATAACATATAACTCAAAAGCGGTAACGTGAAAAAATTTGTAGGTATTTGGATAATTGTTTAGTCCTTATAAACGATTATCCAAACTGCTTTACAAATTTTTATTTTATTTTTATTGCATAGTGATAGACGTTTTTTCTGTTTCCCAGATCAGATTCAATAAAAAAATCATATATCATGCCTGTAAAAGAGATAAATTATTTTTAAATTTTCTTCAACACTCGCTGATAAATTTTCTTTCCTTTTTCTTCTTTTTCTATTTTACTTTTCATAGCATGTAATAAGGTATTTTATTTGTATTCAAAGAGGGTCTCCTCCCCCCAATTTTTATATAAAACATGATTATTATTGTGGTAAACTTTTTATTTTAATACTTTAATTGTGATAGCTATAAAAAATTTTACTTTTACATTAATGCTTTATGCATTTGTTCAAAATATTAATTTGATGTTAAATAAAAAAATATTCAAATGAAAAATGGAGTTTATGTATTGTGAAAAAAATGCCCAAAATGGCTCGAAAATCATTTTATATAATAAGAATAATATATTAAATAGTTACAAAAAATAGAGCTGTTCAATTTATTGAAGCTTATTATCATATTTGAAAATACTATAGATTTTGAATTTTTTGCTTTCTGTTTATGTTAAAGAATATATTATACAATAGGTATAGCAATATTTTGATTTGCAGGAAATTTTATTTATTTTACATTTTACCAAAACTGTACCACTGTTTGTTATATAAATATCATATAATGAGAAGACGTGGACATGAAATCCAATAAGCTGCTGCTTTTTGCTTCAAGTTTAAATATTTCACCACTTCCTTTACATATCTTATGGTTTTGCTGTATAAAAACATTTATTATTCCTTGTAATAATATTTAGTTAGATAAGAGGATTTTACAAGCAAAACATATATTCTTATTACGCTGTTAAACTTGTTTTTAATTAATAGCACTTGGAATTACTACATTTAACGAGTACTTTTAAAAATAACTGTAGCTTACATTTTAAAATATCCTAAATTAGTTTAATTCAAGTTTATTCAAGTATGTATAAGATATGAACATATGTTTCACTTAAGATATAATGTAATGTTTAAATCTAAATATTTGTCTGTTTATGTTTTGTGCTTAAATTGTGGTCTTCCTAATTAGTAAAGAAATTATTGAAAACACTTTAAGAGAAATAATTATAAATTGAGCGGAATAATTTGAAGTGTATATGAAAAACTATAAAATAGACTTTGATAATTTGTAACATAAAATAAGTTTATTTCTAAGTCTGCTTATTGTCATTATATTTACAACTTACTAAATATTTTCCATTCTATTATGTAGCAAATTTTACGAAATTTTTTACAGGTGTTTATAAACACGATTCCTCTATCTAAATTTCTTTAAGGACAAAATAATATTTTTAAAGTTAATTATTTTAAATTCTAGCAAAGTTAGGCAATTTTATGGCACTAAGTGCAAAATTAATTCTAAAAATGTGTACATTATGTTAATTTTTTCTGAAGACTTTCTTCTCATTGTTACAATTTCATTTTCAAGGTTTATAATTTAGACACTAAATTCAATATATTCACAAGAGATTGTGCAGATAACTATTTCTAACATAACCATTTTATTATTGAGTATGGAGTTCTTAATTGTGTAAAATTCCATCAAGACTGTAGATTTACCAATAGTGTAGGCAAAGTTTCTTCGTTGAAGAAATTTTAACTGTTTAGTTCGTATTTAAATTAACTACACATTCCTGGTACATTTGCACAAAATCATTTTGTAATCAACTGTGTGGTGTGAACCGAGATACTCATAATTATTGCATGAATATCAATTGTGTTTACGATGTATCCTGTACAACGTTGCAATTTCAATAAAAAAATTTATAATTTCTATGCGGAATAAGGTACATTTGTGAAAAGATCCAGTTTTCTTACTAAATAATTTGAATATTGGATATCATCGATATCATTATGTAAGAAGATAACTCATAATTTGCACTTTATGTGTTAGTAGATTAATCGAATATTGGAAGGAGTAGTTGTTCAACTCATTTTAACTCTTCTTTTGAATCAGGATAACAAATAAAACATTATATTATAAGAGTCAACGTTTACAAACTCAAGATAAAATTAAAAATGCGTATCTCAGTATATTTTCTCAGGGAAAAAATTAGAGAGAGATAGAGAGTTATATTAAGTGTAAGAGGTAAAATATTTTTCTATAAGTATTTTAAATATTTTCATTAAAATAGAAACACTCATTTAACTGAAACCAAATATTTTGTATGCATATAACTTTAAATAAAAAATTAACTACATTTTCATTTCTATATTCTCTTGTTGAATTAATACAGTTTTATTTAAATGTCTTCTCTCAGAGTTCTAAGTATTCTAATTCCTTCATTAAAAATCAATTTGATCCAGGTTTACATTTCACTTTATTTTTATTTCATATTATGTGATAGTACTTATTTCTCAAGTTCAAGCTTTTTTTAGAAGCAAAACTCTGTAGTAAGATCCTTATATTTCCAATGATACTAATTATGCAAATATTTGAATATGAATCCAATTAATTTAAATCAAAAAGTATAGAATTTATAAGGAAAAAATCCATAAGAGACACTATTTAAACAAGCCAAGAGAAAAAATAGTTTCTTTCTCGAGATTAAAATCATTTATAAAGCATATTTTAACTCAGACGAAATGGTTTCAAAAACATTATAGATTTAAAATCCAGTACATTTCATACAACTATATGTTGGCCTATCCTTTAGCTTAATTATATGTTGGTATAACTTAAACTAAATTATCGCTTACAAATGAGTTAATGAAATTTTACCAGAAAAATTAGTCTTGGGATATTTAAATATTTTTGAAAAAAAAAATCTCCGAAAAAAATAAATATTTGAACAATTTGAACACATCAAGTGGAACTTGAACAAAAATTCGTTGCAAATTTAAAATTAATCCATTGTCTATCTTTCAAACTACTTAAATACTTTTCATTTAAACTAGTAGATAGTTTCATCAATGTTTTAATTTTTTTAGTGGTGGTCGCGTTGTCTTTCTTTGTGACTTTAATTTTGGGAGTCATCTTACCTTTTGATGTGATTTAAGTTTCGTCTACACTTACTTTCACCCTGAACTATTATTACCTATGTGCAGTTTTGTATTGATTCTTTTTGTTTTAAATTAGTTATACATATGAATTAGCAGGCCGTTTAGTGAATATCAGTATTTTTTATAAATATATGTATAAGGCCTTTTAGTATACCTACCTAAAATTATACCTATTCTTCTTTCAATCACCATAAACTGTTGCAAATAATACACAAATTATATGTTTAAGAGTTTGAGCTATAAACAAAACATTCTAATTACATTTTCGGAAGTGAAACTAGTAAAAACATCTTTTAAATCAAATTATGACATAAAAGGTACATGTTCACTTCATTATCTCTTACACATTAACAAAACTTAAACATTAACAGAATTAACCATGTAATTTAATTGACAAAAAGGCAAGTAAAAATGATAGTAAATTTAGTGCTCAGTTAATATTTAGTAGTGGGCGTCCCTGGGTTTCTAATCAGCTGTACAACGAAAGAGCATTAACAAACTTTTTTTTGCTATGTTCAAGTGATATTTCATAGTACTAAACTTTGCTAAATACTTCTCTCATTTGCATCAGTATTCAAGGTTTCCTTTCAATACTATCCGACTCATCTGTTCCACATGTGTTAAATTGAATTGCAATCTGGACTATATTATTGGATCATTGCTGGGTAGTCAACTTACAGTAATGATATCCGCAATAAACACAATATGGAATGTTATTGATAAGTGCTGTCTATACTACTTCTTGTTATATTTTTATTATTACTTATGTTCTATGGCATACCGCTGAATTATTCAGAAAAATAAACTCAGAAATGCATCCATTGGAATCTTCATTTTTATGCAATTTTACCTGCAAAATCTATTTGCCTACCTAGACCTTTACAGAGCATTTGACAAATTCTAATCGAACATTTCGAGCTCTAGTGATGTACGAAAAATACCCCAGAGCATTTGAGAAATTGGATACAATACAACTCTTAAATCACATGCATTTCTCACCAGATACAGTACAGTCAGTGTTAAATACATAATTTGCACTAGGTCTCAGTACCTTTGGACTACCCGGACCATTGACTTTTGGTTTCGATTCATATGAATGTATAACTTATTTCCATTGCTTAAGATTAAATTCCGTGCATTCAATTTTGAGCAATTGACTCCAATTTTCAAAATAAATACATGCTCTTTTTGGCGGAGTACTATAAATAGAAATTTACTTTAGAACAATACTAAAAATTTGACATTTACTTTACTCTCTGATTCCTCTGCAACCATGAGATGAGTTATTATTGTTTTTCAGTTTCTAAGAGACATATGAATACGATAAATCTCCTGTGCTGCAGCAGATATTTTTCGGCGTCTATTACTGGACTTACTGTTCACAGACACAGTTTTGCACTAAGCAGTCTTCAATGAGACACACTGCATTCATTACAGCGTATTCATTTAGATATTGATCGGGTTGGAACGCCTTTCGATTTCAGCGCTATTTTGTGCATTTAATGCAGCACTATATAAAGTAGCGATTGTTCAGTGTTGAACAAATAATTCTTGTGACGCCCACAACAACAAGTGAATATTTGTCGCGAGAGGGCGCTAGTGTGTATAGAGTTCAGTGTATGTGTAAACTTTGAGAGAGAAAGAGCGTAGAGGAAAACGCTCTAATAAAATTCTTGTTACTACGGTTTCGTGCCATTTAATTTGTGGTGTAAACAGAAATAGAGATAAACAAAAATGTGCAAACCAGTGTCAGTGCGCGTAGATGGTCCGTCAGAGCCTGAAATGGCCGGGACCGAAGATCAAGAATTTTAAAACGTGTGCGATGCTTTTCGTGGAGATTTAAATGACATCACTTGGTGAGAGGTTAGTCATCTATTTTTTAATAGTGTTTTGAGGTGTAATTATTTTGTGATCGAAATAATTATTTTGGGATTTATGTGTTTCAATTGTGGCTGAGTTAACTTTATTTTGTTATTGAGATAATTATTTGTGGTTGAGATAATTATTTTGTGAATTATATGTGTTTCATTTTTGTGGTTGAGATAACTTAAATTTGTGATCGAAATAATTATTTTGTGATTGAGATAACTTTATTTTGTGAAAATGAGTATCGGTAAATTTAAAAAGGATGAATTGAGGGCTATTGCAGAGGAGTTAAAATTAGATGTACCTGATAATGCTAAAGTTTTAGATTTAAGAGAGTTAATACAGGAGAGTGAGATTTACAACAATGATAAAGAAACGTATCAGACTATTATTGATTGTGTGTTGGAGGAAATAAACGATAGAAGAAATGAAAACGAAAATAAACTAGAAATTGAAAAAATTAAACTGTCACAGTTAGAGAAGGAGTTAGAAATAGCAAAATTACATAATCAATCCAGTAAAAATGTACCTTCACAAAAGGAAAATCAATTAATAACTACCGAGTATAATATTGAAAGTTTAATAAAGAGTATTAAAACTTTAACTATCCCAGTACCACAAAGAGCAGAGTCGTTTAATTTATTTTTTCAATCTATTGAAAAGGCATTTAAAACTAAAAATGTTCCTGAGAAATTAAAACCCGAAATTCTTTTGAATATACTAGGAGAAAAAGCAAATAATTTAATGGTTTATCTTCGAGAAGAGGATTTAGGTGATTATGATAAACTAAAAGCAATTGTGTTAAAAGAATTTCAACCGACCCCCTATGAATGCTTAAATCAGTTTAAAAAGGCTCAAAAATTACATAACGAAAGTTATGTTCAATTTGCGTCCAGATTAAGCGCAAATTTCAATTACTATTGCCAGTTGCGGGAGGTAAACGATTTTAAATCAGTTTGTGAGTTAATTATATCAGATAAGATAATGGAGACATTAGACAGAGAATTAAGTGCGCATATTGGCATTAAACAAGGCGAAATGTGGTATAAACCACAAGAGTTGGGTCGTGAGTGTGATATTTTTATATCATCCAGGGGAAAAATTAAAGAACAAAGTTTATTTCCAAAATATAAGCGTAATGATGTCTATAATCATCGTGGTTCGAATAATGTTGCAAGTGTTAATTTATCTTCTATTAAAAATGTGAAATGTTTTTGTTGTAAATCAAACGAATTCCACCCGCTGTATTTATGCCCCAATTTTAAATCTCTCAGCGTCAGTGAAAGAGTGGATTTCTTGAAATCCAATTATCTGTGTTTCAAGTGTCTTTCTTCGGACTGCAATGTTAGAAAGTGCAGGGCGAGGAACTGCTTCTGTGGAAAGCCACATAACCGCCTTATTCACTTCCCCCAAACGAACAATAAATCTTCCGCACCCACACAAAGAGTTGAAGGGAGCGTCCTTAACCCCCGAGTACCCGCGTTTGTGGGGCAGAGAGAATCAGATGACATTGCTTTCCCCCTAACTGAGAATGAGGAAAAACAACTCCTTCGTAGCTACCAGCTTCTTAAAAAATAAAACAAAAAACAGTTTTACTGAGTAGCGTCCAATGTTACCTTAGGGATAGATTTGGCATCTTGCATGAAGTGAGAGGGCTTTTAGATGTGGGGAGTCAGTCAAATTTTATTACTAAGGATTGTGCGATAAATTGCAATTAAAAAATGAGAAAATTAATTTGTTAGTAACTTGTTTGAATGAATCGACAATGGCAATAAATGGGTGCGTTACAACCACCGTAAGTAATGACGATTTAAGTTTCAAAAAAGAGCTAAATTTATTAATTGTAAAAAAGATAACCGATTTGACTCCGAGTAAAATAATAAATGTATCGTTAGATAAACCAAACGAGATTAAACTAGCAGATTATAAATTTAATATTCCTGGTAAAATTGATGTGTTATTAGGGGCGGAAATATTTTACGAATTACTGAGACCAGGCCAAATTTATTGTGGGGATTCTCGACTATTATTACAAAATACTGTGTTTCGGATATGTCGCTAGCGGAAGTGTAGGAGGTGAAGTGAGAAATAATAATATTCATTGTGGGTTAATAAGAGATAGTAATGAGTTGAGTGATGATTTTAATTTAGTGAAAGGACAACTCGGAAGTCTTATGAGAAACGTGCAAAGTGATAAGGTGTTGTATTCTGAGTATTGTAAGGGTGTAAAGAGTTATTTTGATGAGGGAATAATTGATGAGGCAACAAATCCTTTTATTTCAACAAATAACTCAGTGTTTTGTCTTCCTCACCAAGTGATGATAGAAAAGGAATCTCTCGCAAAGAAACTGCGAATAAAATTTGACGCTAGTGCACACGAAAGAAAATGGCGTTTGGAAAAGGAAATGATATTGGGAAAAGAAAGGTGCAAAATAATACAAGAGCAAAAACAAGTTAAAAGTGAACGAGCCAAAATGCTTAGTGTTGATCCAGATGCTGTAGCACGACCTGTCGCTATCAGGGGAAGAAAAACATTTATCTAGAGACTCATTTAATGTACCGATAATTTCTGCTGATGAGGAGATGTATAAAGAAAAAGAAGAAACATCAGTCAATGTGATAAAGGATAAAGCTAAAGAAGATGTTAATCCTGTGTGTGTTAACTCGAATTTAAAGATCTCAAGCAACGTTATACTTGTGCCCCATCATTCGTGTTTTAAACATAAAAATTCGCAAGATAAGCGAGGAGTAGAAAGACATGCTTTGGAATTGCTTGATTTTATCAAACGATTTGGTATTATGAGAAGGCGACAAGCATTGCGAGAAAGAACGAAGACAACGAAAGCTGAACTGCGTAAAAGAGTTAGACTCAAATTGAGATTTAGTGAATACTCACAAAAACATCAAAATAGTGTTTTTAAACGGCGATCGCAACCGGAAGTGACCATCATGGAGATTTGTGTTGTGAAGGAAAAGCGCAGCCTGTGCGGGACAAAAAGAAATAGAGTGAAAAGAGCACAGCAGAGACCCCTTCCTTGGACGGCATCAGGCGAAAAGTTACGAGGTGAAATCGGAACCCTGAATGGAAAACTACGGAAGTCCTTCATCCCGCGAGGGGAGAATTCTTGCGGGGACCGAGAATGTCCCCCTCCTCTGTACCACGAGAAAACACAAGGGGAACCGGACATTTGTCCTCCCCCCAAACAACACTTTGAGGAGGAGCTCAGGAGGTAAAATAATCGCCATTGCCCAGGAGGTAATATAATCAATCCTTATCTAGGTTGGACATTGAAAATTCATATAATGTATCCTTATTATTAATTTTTTCTGTTATCGTTGATATGCATATATGTTAACCTTAATATTCATTTAAAGGTGAAATTTTCATAGTTTGCAAAGAAACTGTCTATTATTGAATCATATACGTATTTAGTGTTGTTTTGCATGTGTGCTCTTAAAATTAATTCAATAATGCTATTTGTGAAGCTTGATATTTATAGTAAAATAATTTTGGTTTGTTTACTTGCTATTTGAATATAGAGAGTGAAAAGTTAAGAGAGCATTTGTTTGTATCATAAATCTTAATTCTTTTCTAGACAATTAATTACTTAGATTTTGTGAATTTTCCTGTGTGTGTGTTTCTTTGTAAGTAAACAGTATTGTCTTTATTGTTCAACATTTTTTAGGATAATTCTTAGTAATACTCTTACGTGAAGTGATTTTTATGTACCTTTATGTTTCTAGTGTAGTGTTTTTTGGCAAAACCTGTTACGTGTTCACAAGTTATGGGTCAATTGCCAGCCGAGAGAATATCTCAAAGTTTTCCTTTCAGCAAAGTGGGAATAGATTTTTGGATTAAATATCCTAATCAAAGAAAAGGAGTTTTAAATAAAGTCTATGTGTGCATGGTGACAAAGGTGTGTCACCTCGAACTAGTTACAGATTTATCTAGAGAGGCTTTCTCATTGCAGATTTAAAACGATTATTTAGTAGACGAGAAAAATCGGAACGTAAATTTTCAGACAATGCTACCAATTTTGTTGGCACGCAATTAGAGCTAAAAAGACTTAGAAAAATTATGAGTAATAGCAACAGTAATTTTAGTAATTTTTTGTGTGAAGAACGTGTTGAGTGGAGTTTTATTCCACCAAGGAGCACCACATTACGGAGGCTTGTGGGAGGCCGGAGTGAAATCCGTCAAATATCAACTTAGGCGTGTAATGGTAAATTTAAGATTTACATACGAAGAATTTTTAACTATTCTTAACCAAATTGAGGGAATTCTTAACTCGCGTCCCCTCTATCCTTTGTCGTGTGACCCTAACGATTTTGACGCTTTGACTCCTGGTCATTTCCTAGTTGGTCGCCCTATTACAGCCGTTGCAGAGCCAAGTTTAACTGAAGTGTCTGATAAACAGGTTAAAAGTGTGGCAAAAACTAACAAAAATTGTGCAACAGATTTGGAAACGTTGGTCAAATAATTATTTAAGTACACTTCAAAGTCGAAATAAATGGTAATTTTGCAAAGAATAATGTAAAAATAAATGATATGGTAATTCTGAAAGAAGATAATTTACCTGTGTGTAACTGGCCTCTTGGTAAAATTCTTGAAGTGTATTATGGTAAAGATAATAAAATAAGAGTAGTGTTAGTGAAAACTAAAAATGGAGTTTTTAAACGTCCTATAACTAAACTTTGTGTTTTACCCTTTTCAAGTGAATAATGTATGTAAAAATTTCAAAATCTGTATTTTTTTCAATTTAATTTTGTGTATTTGGTACTTTATCTTTTTTATGTATTGTTGTTTTTATATTGTGCATTATTGTGTTATTTGTGAATTGTTGAATGTGTCATTCAACCCGGGGGTGGATGTTCAGTGTTGAACAAATAATTCTTGTGACGCCCACAACAACAAGTGAATATTTGTCGCGAGAGGGCGCTAGTGTGTATAGAGTTCAGTGTATGTGTAAACTTTGAGAGAGAAAGAGCGTAGAGGAAAACGCTCTAATAAAATTCTTGTTACTACGGTTTCGTGCCATTTAATTTGTGGTGTAAACAATTATAGAGATAAACAAAAATGTGCAAACCAGTGTCAGTGC